>VZTT01034383.1:3570-31855 GCA_013400855.1 Buphagus erythrorhynchus | reverse complement strand
TTGCTTAAGAAAGCAAAGCCAGGCATTCTTCATCCTGTTCAGGCAACTCATCCCCTGAAGAGGGAGAACTGTCAGACTGAGAATTTGAGCAATTAGATAAGAACACTCGTGATACTTTTCCACCTGAATACACCGTGCTGTCCTGACTTCAGGACTGCAGAATTAACAAGCAGTCCCAGTCAGGCAAAGCCCAAGAAAAGATACTTGTAAGTAACATTTCAGAGAAGAGATTTTTTTTTTTTCTGTGTTCTCCCAGAATGACTTGTTTTATCCAGAAGTACTGGTCAAATCAAAAGCACTAACTCCTTTTCACCATCATGCCTTTAGACATTAATGACTACAACAATGTCCCTTCAGCTTTCCAGAGAAATTAAACCTCACACATCAGAGAGTGACAGCTTATTTCTTTTCTGCTGGTTTAACAGCTCACTGAGCCTCAACAAAGTTGCTCTTTGCTGTCCCATACTTCCTTCCTCTGTCTTAGCATGCTGAAGAGCACTCTTGTTCCCAAAGAAGTTTGGCAATGTGTCATAAATGGAGCTTTTTCTTTACTGACATTGGTAGGAGACAAGAATTACATGCATTTCTGTTCTTACAGATGCCTCTGACCAGTATAGCATACATTCTCATACAACTGTCATGAGGGCTGGTAACCTCATCTCCAATGTGTACTAGAGTTACAACTGGTTCTGTAATATACACTTACCATGAAACAAATAAGAATAACAACTTAAGAACTGAACAAGAAACTAGATCAAATTTATTGAAACTCCTTGTTGAAAAGGTTTTTAAAATAATTTTACTCCTCAGGTCCATTTTGAAGTTGTGGTGTGTGGGGTTTTATTTTGTAATTTATTTTTTTTCTTTGTAGGACTTAGGTTTTTTTGGGGGTGGTGGGGTTTTTGTTTTGTTTTCTTTTTGACCAGTTCTTCTCTTGATTCTTCTCTCAGCTGATTATTTCCCAGAAGGCTTGGATGTGAAAGAGACCATAAACCACTCCTGTACTTTGACACATATCAGCTGTAATCCATAAAGTTTTAAGCTTTTGAACAAAATAATTTATTAATTTACAATCACAGCAAAGCAGCTTGCAATTTCCTCAGCATTTGCGAGCCATGTGGTAATTTAGATGCATAAACCTATCGTGAATATTTTAAAATATTTTTGTAAAACTTTAGGAACAAGAAAAATACATATGCACATGTTGCTACGCCACATGTACTGCAGTTTCATTAAGCTAATCAAAAGTGGCACAAAATAATAATCAAATTGAGGTCACAACCAAGAATGAATGAGTTCAATGATTAAACTTTCAAACTAATATTGCAGGTAATCAAATCAAATTATTATTTTGACACTATTTTAATTACTTTAAGTTAGTTTTTCTTGAAAAGAATCGAGGAGGATTTAGATTTCTTTGATCTATGATCTATAGATAAAAATATTTATGGGGTAAGAAAAAAGTTCCCATGAGATGGAAAAGTACTTAATCTAAGTGCAGCTTCTCTGTCTCTTAACTTTCCTCATCTGAACATTAGATGAATGGCAAGTTTAAAATAGTAATGTAGTCCTTTTGGGAGTGACAAAGAGAGGCACAAAGGAGAGATGTATTCTGCTTTTCTAATCTTAAACATTCAGTTTAGGGCAAGGTGAGCTGCCCATTGGAAATCTCTCAGATTGTGTACAGTATGTGCATGGTCAGCTTGGTCTGGACAACTATTTCAGCTATGAAAAATTCTGCTTTAGACATCTAACTTTTATTTAATTTTTATGGTTTGGTAGAATTGATCTGGGCCTGAATATCTGTTCTAGGCTTAGCCCTCTGACAACACAATTCAGAAAACACAAGTGATGAAGTCCCTTTGTTCATCTTAGCAGAGTGGGACTAGATAAATGCCATTTGAATGTCTCCTCCTTTAATCTCAATGCTACACATTACTGTGGTTCTTATTCCACCCCCTAACTTAAGAACAAAAGAACCTTTTCAAAGACTTCACACAGAGGTGATGGATAAATCATACACATTAACTGCTTTTGAATAACACCATTTTAACCTGAAAAATCTATTAATTCTGTGCTGTTTACCTTAAGAAAATTATCTAAGGCATTGTTTATGCATATGCTGACACACGCATAAAATTGAAAAAAGTAATAAGGAAGAAAAAATGAAGGCATTTGTCATCACACACAAAGAATCTGAATTTGACTTCTTTTCTTCAGAGCTTGCACTCCAATGGATGTTGTTCTTTGTTATCTTTATGTAGACCGTACCTTTATGTTTAGGCCTGGTAAAACATTCAGGATATCTGATCAGATGGCAGGTGACTCATGCAGGCTTTACTAGTGACTCAAGCCTTTTATTTTTCCCTTTTCTGTTTGAAGAAAGGTGGGCAGAATTGACTGTGATTTATAAGAAAAGAGAAAGACCCTTCATTCTGGTGCAAAGAGTTTTCTTTATCAGGAGGCCATCCTGTCTGCTTTATCCTGTGTGTACACTTGTGGCTTTTTAGCCAGTTAGGTAGACATGAATCCTCATGGCTCATTCCCATGGAAGGAAATGTTTAGTTCAGAATATAGAATTCCATGACTCAGTAGCCTAATGTTTGCAAAACCAGAAATATTGATTACGGATATAAATACTCAGAGTGGATTTATAAGGGGAAGTCATGATGTTGGCTGCTTACCTTAGCATGATGGATGTTATAGAAACAGTTGACAGAAACTCATTGTTCACACAAATATTTGAAATCTTCTACAGAAAAGAATTGTCATGTATTTAACACATAGGGAGTTGGGTACTTACTATTGAATCATACAGGGTAAGGCAGAATGTGATGTTATTTAGCATTAGATTGGTAAACATTAGGTATATAAGATACTTTTTAAGGTTCCTTCCACCATCTGTAGACAGTGACAAACAGCTCTAGAGGGCAATTTGTCCTGCCTAATTTAGACTTGTCTTTTATGTGGTATAAATTTTCATCTGGAGGAACCTATATTTGTATACTGTGGAGTTGGTCTAGGCAATTAGCTTAGGCTTGGTAGTTATTTTTAAATGGCAACTATATCCAAGAGTTTCTGGCAAAAGCTTCTTCTAATTTTTTCGAATATGTCTTCCTCACACTGAATTTTCCTAGGCATAATTCAAACCTCATCTCACCTTCCTTAGTGATGAACCCAAGTCTGTTTAGGCATCTATACTACAGACATGTAGTCTTTCAGTAGCCTAGACAGTGATTTCTAGTGCCATCTGAAATGCCCCAGGGTATTCCATGTGGCTCTGAGCAGTGCTCCTGTAGCTTGTGTCATTCTGTCAGCATTTTGTGGATGATTTGGACACTCCATAGTGTTGCAAATTGCACCATATGTTTGAGCAACTGAACTGAGCCTGTAGGGTGGAAGTCAGCTCCAGATTAAGACATTTAAACTCAGATGCCTGCATGTAGGTGTTTACCTGTGAGTTAAGTGCCTAACCTCCTGCTTTAGTCAATGAAAATTTAATCACTACACTGGAGCCTGAAAAGCAACTCTGCTGACCCTCTGGCTTTAGCCAGACTTAGGATAAATTGAATTGCTCTAGATTGTACTTCTTATATTGATGAGGGACTCGAAGCCCGTGGCTGAAAGCCAGACAGAAAGCTTAAGCACATCTCAGATGGCACTAGAGGCTTGTGTGAGGACAAATTAATTGAGTTAGTCTAGGCTGCTATAATAGGAGCTTGGACACTGCTATACATGGAGACACTCACATGTAGGCATATTACATTAGTAGTAGTTATATCTCAAACTGAATGACACCTTGAGGCTGGAAGAGGTAAATCCTGCGCTTGATATCTGGGCACATGATTACAGGTATTAGATATTTCACCTTTTTCATGATGAACAGAGAATTGTGTATGCAGAAATATGATTTCTACAGTTTCAGACAGGATGGGCTGGTAAATTACTGGCAGAGATGGAGTTTATATGACTCAAGGAACAAGACACAGACTTCTGAAACAGTAGACAAAAATCTAATAGACATCAACACAAGCAGAAATGACAGCGTGAAGCTGAAGGCAATTACTGACTTGAAAAAAGATATGAATTTAGTGACTGCACTTGATGAGGCAGACCCAGCAAAGTCTGTGAGCGGCAGACAGATTGATGCAGATGAATGGTGTGATGACTCTGTGTTGGGAGGAAATACTGAACAAAGAGATTAGGAGGCGGAGAAAGAAGCTGAGTAGAAATACATCAGAAAAAGTTATTTTGAAAAGGAGAAAGGTGCCAATTTTGACACAGTGTGGGCAGAGGAAGCTCTGTGGACTTACTCTACAAAACAAGCAATCATTTCTCATTTGTAACCTTTAGCTCATGCACTGTAAAAAACATTTCCTCTACCCAAATACATAGATCTCAATGTTTATTGCCAATGGTTTTGTTACTCAAGAAAATTTTGGCAAATGAGGTTGACAAATGCAATTAGCAAAAATAGCATAGACTGCTTTATATCAAATATTTTGAGAAAATTGCCCTTGAGGTTAGTGGGGAGAGTCTTGGCTCCCACTGTTAAAGCTGGCTGGGGAAGAATGAAGGAGGTGAAAATAATTCCAGTCCACAATAACGACCCATCGGGAGTGCCGTATGCTCCTTACTGTGTGCTGTCAGGGAACCTTTAATTCCAAGGAAATATGGATATTCATTTATGTCTTGCATGTGTCAGACACATTGGAGCTGACATTAAAAAATCAAGCTAGGCAAGTGCTGTAGTGTTACATCTTACATTTAAATCATTGTGCTGGCAATAATTTTTTATTTGAGTCTATTGGGGTGTGAAAAACGTCTGGCCAGAAAACCCTTCCATGTCAAGGCTCTATTAATAAAAGGAGATGGTATGGTGACTAAGACTGACAAATTCTGTGCTTTGGTGTTTTGTTCTGGGGGTTTTTTTGAGGTGAGGGGAGAGTTAGGATTTTTTGGGGGACTACTTCATGGTTCTTGCCAAAGAAGCTAAAAGAGAACAAATCTTTTTAACAGGTAAAGCAGGGAATTAATTCACTGATTTGTCAATAATAGAGTCACTACATCAGTGCTGGCAGAAAGTGTAGAAAATACCTTATTCATGCTTTGCTTGAGAGTTTCCTATGCTAGAAAACCGCTCATGAGAACCCTGCACACCTTTCTAATCTTCTTCCTGTGAGTAGGGCTGGGCCAGCATAGGAAAGGGGATTATCATCCGACCCATGGATTTACTTGTGTGTTCTCCACAGCCATTTAGAACTCAGATTTTACAGTACCACTTTCAGTTCTAGGTTGAAACCTCCAACACCTTGCGCCAAATTTTATACAGGTACACTTAATATGTTATAACCCAGCTTGACAATTAGTTAGAAAAAGGCAGGTTTATTAGAGAAACAGTTAAGAAACTGTGGTATGGAGAACTCATTTTCTTGGATCCTGGCCTAAATCTGTGTCATAGAAAAGAAAAAAAAAATATATGTCATAGTTGTCTCATCACTAAGATATGTTTCTCATCATTAAGTAATACAGATGCATTGGCAAATCAGTATGTCTAAGCTATCATCAGTCAGTCATGATTACCTTACATGTGATCTTGTCTTCACAAGGTGCTGCTTCTCAGCTGTTAATGCCTCTCCTGCTGAGAGGAGATTAGCGGTCCTTTGTAGGACACTAGCAAGGTAAGAGCCAAAGGGCAGTAGTATAACTCAAACCATACTCCTTACAGAGACATCGTGCAACCTCATTTGCCTAATTGGACCTTTTCAGTCTGCTTTTGGCTGTTGGTTTCTCTTTCTTTCTTAACCAGTCAGATGTGCACATGGGGACTCATATTTTTCTCTGACCACTGCAACACAGGGAACTAAAACCCGCTTTGAACTGCTGCCACAGTACTTTGTGTTTGGGTTTTGCAGAGCCTCAAGGCCATTCCTTACAGAAGAAATAGAAGCTGAGATTCCTTATGAGTACATGAGGGATGCCTTCCCACAGGTATCAGCTGTACTCTGCAATGCTTTGCCCATATGACAGGAAGAGGCATGAAGATATTGTCTTTAATAGGCATAACTGTGTCACCAAACGCTCCATACACTTAGGTTTTGGCAGGAAGAAAGAATTCTGCTTAAATAACTCATGTCATTATGGGGAGACTTATCCACACTGGGAAAAGAGCAACATTTGCTTTCCTGTGCAACCAACTCAGCAACACATTTCCACTTAGAAATCTTCTGGGTTTGTATCAACCCAAAGGCTCATATGAACAAACTGCAGCTGAAGAACAAGGAACAAGAAGGATTAGAGGATAAAAAAAACCTAAATGCCCTCCAGACTGTCCTGTGCATAACAGGAATATATTTACATGGTTTCATTCACCTGTTCAATTCTCATCCCCCTACAGGCCTGCTAACTGGAAGTCCAGCACACTTCATTAGTATTTACATTCTACTGAGTGCTTCATTAGTCTGGGCATTGTATTAATGAGAGCTTAGGGGAAATAACCCATAAAGTGATGTTTTGAAATGGAGAATACTTAGGATGTGATCAATCAAATAAATATATCGTTTCATTTAAAAGACTGCAGGAAAAATTGACCTGAATGTTACTCCCAATCAACATAATATATGGAAATGAATGGAGGTATCTCTGATTACTGCCGCCCTTGCAGTTTTGCTGTTGGAGTGATGCTCATGCTCACATCACCTTTTGGTTTTGCTGATGGAGGAGATGTTGCACTGTTATCTCATTTATTGGCAGGAGTTAACTACCTACCTTTGTGTTTTCCATCAGCAGGTGCTCATTCTTACCATCCCTAGTGCACAACCCTGTCCCAGCTGTGCAGAGGCACGTTTGTTACCATTTCTACTGATGGACAGCAGGGCATTGCACAGGCAGCTGTCATGTGTAATGCCATGCACATTGACACATGGAAATCCTCCACACATGATCCATAGGTGAAGGGATCTATGCACAGGCATTGTTTGCATGTGCATGATTCCCATTCTTGATGTGGTCCAGGAGAGGAAGTCTGCACATGTGTGTGTGTCCATGTTAGAACACAGGCTCTGTAATGACAGAAGCCACTACACACTCAAATGTAACTGATGGCATAATTTACTTCAGAGCAAAATCTGAGGTTTTAGTCCCTGCCAACACAAAGAATGGCAGGGAGAAGGTCTAAGAGCAGTAAATTGGGAATGGTGTAAAATGTCATCAGCAACCCACTGTAAAACTGCGAGTCTTTTCAACAGTCTGCATCAGTTTTCCCATTCCTCTTCCTGTTCTTTTCCAGAGGACCTCTGTTTGTTCCATTTTGGTTTTTTTTTTTTTTTTAAATAATATTGGTCTAATTTTGAGTAGAAGTTTATGGCCTTGTAATTCTAGTAATGAATAATAATGATAAGAATTACAGTGTGCAAACAAGTGGCTGCTGAAAAGACCTACAGTTACTGATTAGTGACCTTGTATGTACAAACATGGAATATTTCCTGCAACTTATACCTTTTTTCCCCCCCTTGGACAGCTCAGCCTACAGGGACTTGATAGATAGGCACACAGCTACCTTTTAACTCTTTTTTTTAAATTTTATTTTGCTCATGATCTATGGCTCAGCTAGTCACTGTGAAGGAAGTATCTTGTACTTGCACAGGCTTTTTTTTTTTTCCTAGAGCATGCCTCTTTGTCACTGTTATTGACATGAACTGGTGTGTATTTCAGCACTTAATTGGTGGCTTAATACAATTTCAGTGTTCAGTACCATGCAATTCTGATGTTCACTTTGGCTGTGTAGAGGAAAATGGGAATATTGGGAACTGCATGTCATTCTTATATCAATAATAGCTGGAAGCTACAGCACTCAGGTCTTAAAACAGAATGATGACACATGAGGCAACTTTGTTTTCTCATCATATCATTCCTTGAAATGTCCTGAAATCCTGTGTTGTATATGTATGGGAGATGTCACAAAAGCAATGAGGTTCCTGATCCATGCACTTCCCTACTGATCTTCCTGACACAAGAAGCAGGAAGAAAATAGGATACTGTACCTCTCTGAAGATCCTCTGGAGGAGGAATATAAAAAAAGCTCACCTTTTTCCCAGTGAAAAACTTCTGTTTTCTTTGTAAAGATTTAGCATTGGATTTCCATTTGTGTGTTTTAAGGAAAGGTCCTAGGTGAACTCAGAGTTATTACTCTTCCTGAATGGAGTATTCCATGTACAAGTCCAATTTGACCCTTGACATAATTTTACAAGTCAAACAAAAAGCATATCCTCTGCAAGCCTTTCCTCTGCATAACACAATCGATATTCTTTAATTAAAGGATGATACAATTGATTCTAATTAAGCAAAATTGCCTACTTCTTTCATTTACAGTTCATATGGGTTCCTGGAGACAAGATGATTTAGTGCTGTTAATCTGGTTTCCATATAGAAGGGAAACATACCTATTTAAAAAAGAAAAACACCTTAACTCCAGCACCTGGCACCGTACATGTCATTTTTCTTTTAATGAATGGACAATTTGATGTACGTAAACATAATTTGGAAATAATAAATTATGTACATAGGTAATACAAAGGTGCAAACAGGGTTTTGTAAAATTGAATTTAAAAATGTTGAAATCCTTAGATTACTGAAAAAAACTGCAGTTTTTAATGACATGCTTTAACACATCTTGGAGATAATATTTTTCACCCCAAATAATCTGTCAGAAAATCGTTTCTGTGAGAAGTGTGCACGTACTGTACTCTGAGGTGTGCTAAAGGGAATGCTTTGTGAGCATATTTATCATTGCATGTGAAAAGAGGAATCTTGGTTATATTGACACAATATGAAATTTAATGTAAAGCATGGGCGATTATTTATATTCTTTTATCATGACAGGAACCAATGTGTAACCAAGGATTAATGACCTTAGATTATCTGAAAAGCTGTATTTGAATTTTCATTGGGTGATAATTTAAAGAGAAGAATTTAAATTCACTATACATGTGAATATCCAAGTCTTAACCCTTAGGATTGGTATGGCCCTAGGTTGCTTTGCTTAATTACACCTTTTTATGTTTTCTTTTTTTTTCCTAGGAAGTGCCATTAGACAGTAATTAGAATATTATGATATAGGCTGAAAAATATCTTACCTAGGGGCTCCATGCATGGTTTTGCAGAGGAGATATACTGTATATCAAAGACCTGTGAGATTAATGGATTTGGAAGACATTAAGAATACAGCACTTATGAGAAAATTTAAAATTAAGTAAAAACCCCAAAGCAGTGAACAGCCTGCTGCCATTGAATGCATGAATGCAGTGAGGTTTGTAAGTGTTAGTACTTGATTTATTTCTGAGATAGATCTGATATGTTTTATTTTCCTAGTGACACATCAGATAGGCTTGAAAGAATGGCTGTGGTATAATCTACATGGAAAATTTCAGCAAGGCAAATGTGGAAATTCCCAACAGTGTTATACTGATACATAATATTTTCCTGACACAGCTGGAGGTGACCCTCTGAACCTTTTGCTTGCAGACAGAGAAGTACTGGTGGATGATGTGATGGCTGGAATTGTCTGGGGTGCAGTGATCATGAAATGATGAAATTATTGATCCTCAAGTAAGGATGGGGATGAGCAGAACTGCAGCCTTGGACTTCCAGAGGGCAAATTTTGGCCTATTTAGGAGACCAGTTGAGAGTGTTCTTTAGGAGGTAGCCGTGAGAGGGAAAGTCCAGGAAGGTTGAGAATACTGATCAGCAGTGGTTGAACATGAGGCAGCAGAGTGCCCAGGTGGCCAAGAAGGCCAATGGCATCCTGGCCTGGATCAGCAATGGTGTGGCCAGCAGGAGCAGGGCAGGGATTGTCCCCCTGTACTGGGCACTGCTGAGGCCACAGCTCCAATGCTGTGCTCAGTTCTGGGCCCCTCACTGCAAGAAAGACATTGAGGGGCTGGAGCGTGTCCAGAGAAGGGAACGGAGCTGGGCAAGGGTCTGGAGCACAAGTCCTGTGAGGAGCAGCTGAGGGAGCTGGGGGTGTTTAGCCTGGAGAAAAGGAGGCTCGGGGGGACATTTTTGCTCTCTCTAACGACCTGGAAGGAGAGTATGGCCAGGTGGGAGTCAGTCTCTTCTCTCAGGGAATAAGTGATGCAACAAGACGAAATGGTCTCAGGCTGTGCCAGGGGAGGTTTAGATAAGATACTAGAAAAAATGTCTTCACACAAAAAGGTTGTTAGGCACTGGAACAGTGGGTTGAATTACCATCCCTGCAAGTATTTAAAAGAGGTGTAGATGTGGCATTTAGTGATTTATTTTACTGGTAACTTGGCAGTTGCTGGGTTGGCAGTTGGATGCAATGTTTTTGGATGTGTTTTCCAACCAAAATGATTCTATGATTCGGATCAACACAGTTACTAAGGGTAGGAAATGTTGTGGCAAAGATTTTGGCATAGATTTTTTAGACAGATACAAGGGATACTGAAATCTTGCCGAAAGTACTCTTTCCATACCAGTGAAAATGGGAAATTGGTTTTATACCAGCCTGCATGACTTACTGATTGCTTGAAATAAGCCTTGACCTTATAGCTAATTTTGCTGAGGGCAAAACTAGTAGCTGTCTGGTAGTCAATGAACTACAGAGGAATATGTTTTCTGGAGCTAATCATTCAGTGAGGGGGTGTGGGTGATTTTATGATTTATGCCCTCTTATTTTAAAAGAAAACCAGAGAAAATGAAAAGCTATATAATACAGTTAGCGTATTCAAGCTGCTTCTTTGTTGCAAAAATCCAACATGAGATATTCCGCAGTCTCTCTTCAAGTCATAAACTTGCAGGGGTGGATTTTGAAAATAAGACACTGGAGATATGCCAATATTGTCAAAAGTGGTCAATCTATTTATATGGCTACTCCAGTTTTTGGGATGCTGAATGAATAAATGGAAGAAGTAAACAAAATTATAAGTGATAATTCTTTGGGCCCTAAAGTTGAAATAAAACCACCCTTAGAGGGCATAATTAGTTCTGTTTGAGAGTTTTGCAGGCTAGCGAGGGACTATTTGAGCAGGACTGATAGGAGCACTGGGTTTAAGAGATGAAATAATTCATGCTGGCTCAGCAGCATAGTGCAACACACCCACCATGACTTAATTCTTTCTCCTAGAGACATGACTTTTTCCACACCTTCGACTGAGTGAAAACTTCATTTTGTTGGTTTGTGCCAACCCTCGCTGATACAAGGGATGGTCTGGAGCATGAACTTTGGTCATGACAGTGCCAAAGCTCTTGCCAGCAGTTAGCTGGGAAGGATAATCACACACCAGTGCTTGAAACTGTATGCTCATCCTGTTGTTGTTGTTGCTTTTTAACATAGGAATAATCGAGGTTATCATCTTCTCTTTGCAGTTTTGTCACTTACTTAAATCAGGCAGTATAAGGTTGATTCTGTTCCCTGCAGTAGAGTTCCCTTGAGTAGATTCAAAGAGCAACAGATAAAGTGAAGCCACGGAAGAGAGGAAAAACAGGGAGCTATTACCAAGAGATCAAGATAAGAGGTAAGGTATCTTGTTATGTTGCATCATATATCTGCAAGTTTCTACTTATATATAGTCAAATTGTGCCCCCTGATATAGATAACTGAGATAAGCCCTTACACAGGTACAGCCCAGGAGAGAAAATAAACCGTTTGGTACCCTAACAGTGATACCATCCCTACAGAAAGTGAGAGCATTGGTTTGGAGCAGACAGCAGTACGCAGTAAACTCAAACCCATTTGGCTGATGAGTACATTTTGCAGCATAATATGTACCTTATCTTCAATTCCACCTATTTTTTGTTGTCTGTCCTTGTGTCTCCTGGTGCTGCAGCCAGCTATCTGATTCATGATGAAGAGAGCCATGTGGCACTGAATTTCAGTTGTGCATTGATCTTGCCGGGAATTAGTGAAAAAAAAAATAAAAAAATCAATTGGAGCATCTTGGTTACCAGCCAAAAGAAAAGACTCATAGTTACTGTATGGTCAGCTTAGCAGGTGCTCTGGATAACTGACATGAGAGAACATAATAGTTGTTGTGGAGAGGCAGTGATAGTATTGACAGGAGCATGGATGCATTTCGGAATAAAAAAGGAAGAAGCAGATTGAGACATCCATGGTGATGCCAGTGATTTTTTAACACTTTCTCAGTGAGGGTCACTGCATTTTTGTCACTGGAAGGCTAGTCTGTAGAGTGAATAGATACCTGATATGTTGCTTTTGATAATCTGGACCAAATGTTCATATGTAACCAGACTGTGACAATTAGAGTATAATTTGGGTAGATGAAACAAAATGTTCAGTCATAAAAATAATACACCAAGCAATTGGGCTAGGAAAAAGCCTGATTTCATTAATTAAAAAACTTAGAACTTGTTATTAATCTGTAGATACATTGTATTAAATCACTCTGCAGTTTACATGTGGATTTACAGGCTTGACTTGCCCCAGAGGCATGAAGAAGAAGAAAAAACTGCCAAGGGTTTTATCCTCTGTTTTCTGGAAAGTACAGATAATGTATATGCCTAAAGCTTAATCAGACAGTCTGAAAGAGATCAGGTTTCAGACTTCCTCGCTTGCAGAACTGTCTGCTTATGCTGGTGAAAGTGGGCTGTGCCAGTCTATTCCACCATGGGCTCATTCTGCTTTGTAATACACTGGGCAGAACCAGGCTGTCGTGTGTACAATACCTGACATACAGTCTGATCTAGTCAGTGGCATCCCTGCTCATGGCAGAGAGGTTGGAATTAGATGATCTTTAAGGTCCCTTTCAACCCACACCATTCTGCAATTCTATGATTCTAGGAATGCTCAGAAAGTGCATCCACCCTCACTGTGCCCTGAAACAGTACACCAAGGACATCCCATGGACGGCTTGGAATCCTAAGTGTTAGATTTTATTTTGGAACAAACTATGAGGATGACCCATGAAAAATCTCTTGCTTTATGTGTCCCCCATATCTTGACAGGGCTATTTTCACCCAAACTTTTCAGTGCTTTCCCATTTTCTGTGGGTATCACAGTCCCCCTTATGACTGGGTCTCTTTTCTTCTGTGTCTTTCATACCTTACCCAGAAACCCAGAAGTTTTCTTCTGGCTCAGAATCCTCAGATACTGTTTGGAAGAGTGCCTTTGTCTTTTCTTTCCAAAGGGTGGCAAATGCCCCTGGGTGAAGTATCAAGGAAAATATACACCTAGTCTACACCAAGCAACAAAGCGTTGCAAGTCAGAAAAACACATCCACCTTCTGTCATGATCCACAGATACATGTTTGTGCAACTCAAACACAGTATAAGAGAAAAGGTATTCTATCTCATTTCAAATGGATTGGGTGTAACTGCCTAAAGGAAAATGTACAGAAGTGTGTGCTAATATTTATGAGCTATCTGACTTTCTATACAACCTCCATACATACTGATGTTCTAAACAGAAAAACTACCTGAGGAGTCTGTATATCTCAATGTGTATATCTCAGTGCCCCTTGTCCTTTTAGGGATAAGACGTAGGTGTGCACCACATCTCTGTGAAGCCTGGATGGAAGACAATTTTGGGGAGAAATTTCTAACTATTCATAGTAGAAATCAACATTTATACAATATGATGTTGTGGGTTTTTTTTGCTTTCTGTTTTTGTTTTTTTTACGCAAGAACCTTTGTGTTATCATTGGAATACACTGCACCAATTTGATCGGCTGTATAACTCCTTGATTTCAACAGAATTACAGCAGGTAGCAAACTGTCCTATTTTTTCCAGCCAAGTGCTGAATTCTAGCCTGTTATGATTTTTTCACTTTTTAACTAAGGGTGATTTTCTCAACAGTAGGTGGGAAATTTTCTACTTGGCTTTTCAAGAAACCACTTTGATTTCCATGCAACAGCTGATGACCTGGGATAAACTTCCAGTCATGTTCTATGTTGGCGATTGCAAGGACTGTTAAAAAAACCAAACAACATTTTGTTTTGCATGAGATTCAGGACAGGAACTGAGTGAGATTTACACTTACATTTCACATGGCCCAGTTGAGTTGCTTGATACTCCAGGCTAAGATACCAGTATCTTTCAGTGCTTTCTCCTTCCCATGCCCACATGTAATTTGCACCATCATTCACTCACCTCTATCCTCTTTTCCCATCTCCATATTTTGGGAGATACAAAAGGAAAAGTGGTTTTCCTTTACCTCAGCTTTATTGGATTGAGTGACTGGCCCATTTTTTTCCCCATGTATTTCAGGGTGGAGTAGGACCTGTCAGAACATGTCCTTCTTTTAAGCTTTTCAGCCACTAGATGTCTCTAATGCTGTAAAAAATTCAGAAAAAAAAAAAAAAAAGACATTTGAACCCTGGTAAACAAGGAAAACAAAGTTGGAAGTTGATAGTTGTGGAAACTGTCTCTTTGTGCCACAGTTCATTCCTCTTTCCCCTAATAAATTATTCTTACTTGAAAAAAAAAGCCACTCATCTTTATCTCATGACAGTCAAATACTTCCTTCCCCTTATTACCAAAGGCAAAATATTAATGTACTAATTTGTCAAGTGCCCTCCTTATCTACTAAACTTCCATCTGGGAAATAGGTAGTCAGGTCTTACACCTGTGGTCTTGCCTTCATTTTGGAAATGTGGCATGTCTTTTGCAAGGGATCTGAAATTGCTTTCCTGTCCAAGACCAGTGGCATCCCATAGATGTTAGCACAGTGATATGCTTGGATGTAGAAGCCCCTAAGTGAATTTAAAAGATTGGTCCTTAGATTTTGTCTAGATTTTATGCCTGACTGTTTCTCCTTGAAACAGAGCCAAATTTTGTAGGCCTGGATAATAGAAGATTGACTCCACAGAACTGAGACAATGCAGACATTGACTTGGATTAGTTGCCAACACGGAGGTACCTGGTGTAATTGGATATGTTGGTTGGCAGATATGATGCAGGACAGACCTCTGTGCTGGAGTGGCAGCTGGTATCCAGACAGCATAACTCTAAAACACCTCAAAATATACTACACTGTGTGAGCAACTAAGTCCAGTCCAAGACACCTAAACTGACCACTGGTATCAGGATTAACTTCACTCAAATTTAGCCATCTTAAGTCTAGTCCAAGCTAACCATTTATCTAGGGTGGGCTCTGCTGCCCACATGCAAAGTGTTTTCTGTGATTAGAGATGATTTAAGCTATTCCACCTGGTCACTCTCTATTGTGTTAGAATAACTTGCAAATCCCATGCCATAACTGCCAGTTCCTTAATGGATATCTCATGTACTATAGGGTTGCTAAAATAGGAGGAAATACATATATTTCTAAGCATCTTTCATTGGCTTCCTCTGTAGAGACGAGAGAGAAAAGAAAGGTAAAGTGAGCTCCAGAGACCTATCCATCTCAATATAAGGAAGGTTTCTTTGATGGTAGAAAGAATTGTTCCATAAAGCAGCCTCTGATTCTCAAATAATGTAGATCAAGTATACATAAATGTTTTATAAAAGGTACCTAACATTTAGAATCTAGACGGAATGAATCTGCAACAGCCTCATCTTTCTGGAACCAAAAATCTACCATTAAATATTTATTGATACACACCTGTTATATATATTTTGGCTGTGATGCTTGATATTTCCAGTCTAATACCCATCTTGTTTGCTTTTACCTACACATCAATGATTATACCTTCTTTCTTCCTCAATATATAAACACAAAGCTACTTAAAAAGTGCCTTGGACCCCAGCCAACAGTGAGAGCTGGGTACCTTCAAAGGGCAAGCTGGAATGTCAGCATCTTAGGTGCCCCACATGACATGGAACAAAATAAAGCCAAGAGGGCATAACTTGAAGGTTCAGAGTAAGCAGTTTGGAAATGGCTTACCAAGTTAAGTCTCCTCGCCCAGAAAAAATCTGGAACAATGTGGGACAGGGAGAAGTCAAAGTTTCTCCAATATGTTGTTTCCATATGATCAAAGAGTTGTGGCTGACCACTGGTATGCTTTTAGTTGCACAAGAACAGTTTAAAGTACAGTCCATTTGAACAGAGCAAACCCAAGTTAAGACAGCAAGATCCTTGGTCTCCTTAGTCTTTGGGGAAAACTTGTCTGAAAATGGAAAACTGGGGAGCTGCAAACATCTGTATGTGGAATTTGATTGCAGGGTAGAAAACAGTAATAACAGCTATAAAACAATTTTTGTAAATCATAGCTGTGAAGTGATATCAAAGTAAGTCCTTTGGAGTCAGGAGTGAGAACAGTTGTCTTACTGTCCTTTCTACAGAGTTCAAAGCCATAGCAGAAGCTGAAGACAAAGCAGCCTAGGGCTGCTGGCTGCTGATGCTGGCTTGGCTACCCTGCTTCCTATCATAATTGTTGTGTGATGGTGTTAATTCCAACCAGTATTTATTTTTTCTTTACTTAGACGGTGGTTTTAGTCAACTGTCAGAGATAAACAATGGTCATTCAGAGAATCCAAGGAACTTTTTCACTCTGTTTTTTTTTCTGGTTTACAAAGAAGTTCCTATAAGTACGTGTAATTGTAATTTTCTTTCTTTTTTCTCCCTTTTTTTCCTGATTAATATCAAGGGCAAGCTCAGATTTTTAGGCTTATTTTTAATTTAAAGAGAGTGCAATGAGCTAGAAAGGCAACATGTCTCAGAAGAAGCAGATGCAACAGATCCAACCCTATGAACACAATTCTCTAAACATCTGCTATGACTGTAGAATACGAAAACCAAAAGTTGAATACATTAATGGATCAGCACACTCAACAATATGGCTTAGAATCTATTAGAAAAATTGCACCAAACACACTATAAGACTTGTCTACTACAATAGAACTAGGCCAGGTGTTTTTCCACTAAAAGTCAGTGGGAAAAGCTGAAGTGGGGCATAGAATTGACCTCATGCTTTGGTTGTGTGCAATATAATGCAGAGAATTCCTTTTGATTACACTTCTGAAAACGTACTGCAGAATGGGGTTGTAAGCTATAAACTACAGGATATAAAACTGCACGACCTGGGACTACCTGGGTTTCAACATCCAGACACTCACATGCAGCGTGGGGGATTAAATCCAGCACCTTATTCCATAGGCTGCACTGGGTAAGTAACTAGAGGAAGTTTATGGAAAGTCCTGTTATTTCTCCATGACTTAGCAGGTTAGATTTTGCAACCCAACGGCTCATGTGTGCTTCCTCCAAATGAGGTACCATTTTTTGGTTGAACTGCCTAGAAAGAAGACATCTGAAATGGCAGGGAAATGTCCCTTCTGTGTATTTTCCCCTCTATCCTCTGTGGGGCTTGTCAAATCTCTTGCCTTTGGCCCATGTTTTGGATCAAGATATGAATTCCTCAGGCTAAATTGTCAGACATGGAGGATGGTCTCCTGCTCTGTGGTTAGTTATGTTCAAGACACACTCCAGTGTCTGTATGTGTTTCTGGTTAGCTGTGAAGGCCTCTCTAACCACCATTTGTCCATAATATGTTATAACAAGGAAAGAACAACACTGCAGGGAGATAAATGATGCAGGAAACTGTGCCTGGGATTACATTAGATAGGTTTGGGTTGCAATGTATATGAAACAAATGAAGGAAGAGACTGGTGCAAAATGGATTATTGTCCTCTAGATTTTAATAAAACCCAGTAACCTTCCTGGAATTTTTGACCATATAATGTAATACTCCCCTCATACACTCCCTACACAACAGTAGAAATATTATTGGTCTTCATTAATCTCAGTACAGATTTTGAAGTAATTTGCTGATCTCACTGGACAAACTTATAGGGGTTCATTTGACATGTAGACATATAGATTGAAGCTAGCTTTCCTGGCTTCCTTCATACTCAGCTTAGAGTAACTGAAAATTATAGCGTGTGGTTAATTTTGCCCTAAAACCAGTCACATGTGTCTGACTGGCTCCACTTGCTCCCAGCTACTTTATCAGGAGATAGTTTGAGGTGACTGGTCCACAGGTTCATGCCAGTGTTATAAAAGTCCCAGGATAGGTGAAAAGACTACACTTTTCCTGTCAACCACTATGAGGCCTTTAGTAACATTTTACTTCTTAAAAAATCCTCCAACTCATATTTAGTACAGTTAATGGAAAGGAGTTGAAATGTTCCTTGGAAGACTAAGTACCTGTGATTTATAGGTGATCTTTAATAGGATAAGTGGCCATATTTCATTTTCTAAAAGAGAAAGATAAATAACTCAATAATACCTGCTGATAACGATTAATCAGAGAAGAGCAGACTGAGAGGGGATCTCATTGATACATAGAAATATCTCAAAGTCAGGTGCTAAGAGGATGGTGCCAGGCTCTTTTTGGTGGTGCCCAGCAATAGGGCCAGGAGCAATGGCCATAAACTAAAACACAAGAAGTTCTACCTCAGCATGAGGAAGAACTTCTTTACACTGAGAGCACTGGAGCAGGCTGCCCAAGGAGGCTCTCTGGAGAGGATCCAAACCAACCCAAACTCATTCCTGTGTCACCTGCTGCTGGTGACCCTGCCTTGACAGGGTGGTTGGACTGGAAGATCTACAGAGGTCCCTTTGAACCCTCACAATTCTGTAATTATGTGATATGAGGCTTAGAAATTATTTATTGTGTATTTTCCCTCTTTTCTTTTTTTTTCTTATTTTTTTCCCCTATGCAAAGGTTTTCTTCATGCACCTTCCCTTCTCCATTTAGATTGAGTGCCACTCTGTACTTCTTTTCCAGCTTAATTTCATATTTACAAGTGAATTTGATGCAGTATAGAGCACTACACACTTAACCATAATACAGTACATTTTAAAAAATTATTCTGGTGCTTTCGCCAAAAACTGTTAAACCACAGATAAAATCCTGATATCTACACATAGAATTCATTAGATGACAAGTAATTTTCATGATTTCTGATAAGGAAGAGGTTTTGAAGATTTTCTTCTCAAGGAGAAGAGTGCTATAATAAAGGCAACATTGGGTCATCTAATAAAAAAATACATTTTTGCATCTAAAATGTCTTAATTTTTCATAAAAGTATTTTTAACAAGTGCTTATTTCTACTTCTTAAGAACACTATAATTTCTCTAGGGCCTTGACTTTGTCCCCAGAATATTTGCTAAGTGTCAGTGCTACACAGCAAAGGATTTTCTATGAGGGCCAGGCACAAGCAGCCAGGGGACAGAAAGTACAGAGTGATGATGCAAAGGAATGCGATCAGAATTTATTCAGTTGTTTTCAGAATAATGTTCCTTGCTTAAAGGGCCTGAACTGCCAGAAGACAAAAAGACTCAATGCAAAACTGGTGACAATACCCTTGGGAAAACCAAGCACATGTCTCAGGAGATAATTGAGATAATTACATTGCTTTGGGATGGCTGTGGATTGGGCCTCAGACAATTTTTTTTTATTAGGAAAGAGTTGCAAGAATGTGTTCCATGATTACTTTTTTTGGTGGTGGTGGTAGGGGTGGTAGGGTTCTTTTTTGTTTTTTGTTTTTGTTTTGTTTTGTTTTGTTCTCCTCGTCGGTGCTGGGTTTTTCTCTGAATAAGCCATTCTTGTGGTATTAATCTGATAGACTTAGGACTATGATTTTTCCATCATTTAAAATATATGTCTATAATCAAATGGAATGGTGAAGAAATGCTGGTGGTTTTTGAGGTGACTTGTATCCTAGGGCAACAAGGTGTCTGGAGGTATCCCTGAAATCATTGGATCAGGATACGAATGAATCCCTGCTAAGTCAAACAACAACAACAACAACAAAATAACAAAGCTCAAGTGCGTCTGGGAACTGTCTTCAGGGCAAAGTTCCTTTCCATAGCAATACATTTTTCTGTCTTGTTTATATTAGCCTGCAAATCCTAATTTCATCTTGGCTCCAGAAAAATCAGCCTTCATTGTTTCTTTCAACTAACTGCCTTATATATCATAGCAGAGTAGTATCCATAAAGAGCTTTTGGTCTTCTTTTTTGGGTTTGATTAGCCTTGTAGTTAAATCATAACAAAGGTTGATACAAAAGGCAGCTTTGGAAGAATGAACATAAATGCATGGGGTTTTTCCACTCTCGGGAGACTGTAAGTGATCTCACTACTTTCTCAGGCTCAAATAAGCCTGCTGGCATTCAAGATGAAAACTCTGAAGATTTTTAAAGTTACTGCTAACAGTGTCTCAAATGACCTGTTCAATATCCTTAAAAATTAAGCACAAGTTGGGACCGAAGGGAGCTATAATAGGCAACTTAGTGCCTTCATTGTGCTGCACGTCGGAGAAGGGATTTCCAGGTGCATTGCTTTATAACTGGGTGACCGCTGCGAGCACAATCGTAACAAATTTCAGCTTTTTTCCCCCCTCTGTGTAACACAGTAACTAATCGTTTCACAAAATGGAAAGTCTTGCTGAGGACTGTAAACCACTGGGAGTATTAAAGAAACCTTGTGGCTCCGATTAACAGGCTTCCAGATGCTAGATTAATGAGTGGATCTGAAAAGTTTGCATCAGCATAAGCTTCACTCTTGCTGAAAGCAGTAAGCTTTTTCGCTAGCACACTGCAGTAAAGGTGAGTCAAGCCTGTGGAAGACCATTTTGCAAAAAAAACCATATAACAGCTAGATACTGAAATGTGTGCTTTCCCCTCAACATCAACAAAGCCTCTCCAGGCAGAGATAATTCCCCTTTGGCTGCTTATTTTGGTCTCAGTAGTGCAGTGTGTGCTGTCCTATCTGTATGGCTGTTTCATTTATGGCTGTATGGTTGAGAAGAATAGTCTCATGGAAACAAACAAACAAACAAACAAATGAACAAACAAACAAAACTCCCCCAAAACCCAAATGAGCAAAGATAATAGATTCTGCTTAGTAGTGGTGAGAAACTTACTTTGCTCCATCTCCTTCCTTTCATGCATGAAAATACCTCAGTATAACAAAATGCTGGCTTTCAAAGGAAGCGATTTACCCTAAACACAGACACTTCAGAAAGATGCTGGATAAGACAGTTCTAGAAAAGAATGACAAGAGGTGACAGCAAAGAAGACTGTGTAGGGCTGCAGCAAAATTAATCTTACCCTTTCCTGCTGGATCATGTCATAGGAGAGCTCTCATCTAAACATATGACAATCTTATTACTTATTTTTGTGCTGTGGCCACACTGATATTTACACTTAAGAGTTCAGTGGCTGATTAGTCCAGGCCAATCAATGGCAGCCAAACAGTGGAGCACAAGTTTGGTGATAGGTGTCACCCCCAGTGCCATTTCTACACATTGCGAAGTAAAGAAAGCTGTATGGGAAGTACCCTGATGTTCTGGTCATTTCTCTCAGAGCAGCCTGTATGGCACCATGAAAGGGCATTTCATGGGTGCCTACATTTCCTTGTGGATTTTGCTTCCTGTCTCTGATCATTTATTTTGCTGGGTCCTTAAATGAACTTTAGCATTGCTGCTTGTGCTAAGGTGCATTATCTGTCCAAAGAGTCAGCTTTGGCTGTCAACTCACACTATATATATTGCTGCACCTGCTGAACAATTGTTTTATCTTTAGCACTATTACTACTAAACTATTACTTTGTGGAAATGAAAGATTTACCAAAAAAAGGGAAGAAAAAATATGACACCGTTACGACAGTGATTTATTTCCTGTTCAAAGAGTAAATTTACTGGCAAGAAGATTAACAGACTGCTGTTTCTGGGCTAATTTTGATTGGATTAATAAATGTTTGGCTGACATTATTTGCACATTCCATACTGAGTAAGACTAGGTCCTGTTACTGCTTGTATGCTTTACTGTGAAGACCTTTAGCTAACCAAGAAAATGCTGTTGTGGCACCAGCAGTGCTGATTTTTGTAATGCTTCAGGACAAGCATTCCATGCTGTTTTTCCATTTAGGATGAGAGGAAAGAACGTTGCAGACAGCAAGTGATGAGGTTGGCTTTTGAAGGGTACTTTGTCAATTTTGATGTCAAAGTGACTCCAAATTAAAATAGATAGGTAACAATTCTGCTCATTCCCAAGGGGAAGAACACACACAGCAGCAATACTCGTACTATGTGAACAACAGAAGAGCCTCATGGCAGATATAAGGTTGTGGTTCACATTTACAGCAGCACTTAACAGGTCCTGTCTCCCAAGGCTGCCTTTAGTCCTCTGAGGTTCCCACCTGGATCTGTCTCCAGTGCCTGTGGGAATTCACTGTCCTATAGCTCACTACAGCTGTGTCTTAAAAAGTGTTTGTCCAATCTGCTTTTCCCCAAAGAACTACCTTCTTCACAAGTAAAAGAATGAAATAATATCCTGTTTTGACCTGGACCTCAGAATGCATCAAGCCTTCTCTCAGCCCATGTTTTGAAAGTAAAGCTCGCTAGGCTTTGTGCTGTGAACTTGTTTCCCCTCCTGCAGGCCTGTGCCAGCTTTGGGGCAGTGGAGTTCCAGGAGGGTGGAGGGAGGAATGAGGAAAGGAGCGTTCCCTGTAGCTCGCAGGCAGCGTTTGCAGCGGACGCCGATGCTCTGCCATCTGTGTGCTTGGTGTTTACAGCACTGGCTGCAGTGAAAATGTGATCGAAGAGCAGCTCAGTAACATTTTCTGTTGGTCGATTTTATTCCAGAGTAACTGCCTCCAGGGCCAGTTTAGGATTTCACCTGAACAAGGGAAGTCATCTCAGATTCTAATTTTATCTTCTCTCCTTCAGCAAGTAGCTGTAAATGGCATTTTTTCAGTCTCAAAATACCTAAGCCCTGAAGCTGACAACAGTCCTCTAACAAATAATGATATAAAGCAAAGTTCAGGGGCAGCAATCCCACATTAAATAAAAAGTTGTTTAGTACAATAATTGAAGGTTGAAAAACCTTGTCAGCTCGCATATATGTCAGACAATTTACCATCTGTGGATTAATCCCCCTGGTCTCCAAAAGTACTAATATCTGCAGTTGTAGGAGAGTTTGCCTAAACACATTTACTCCCTGTCAACCATTATTTGCTCTTTTCGTGTCACTTCTGGATATATTTTTTCAAATACAAATGATGCAGACATCTCTCAACATTAACAGCATTAGAAAAAATTTTTAAATTAATCATTGCTTGATGGACTTTGGGTTTACAGTCTCTATTTCACACACCATTCACTTATTCCATTCTCAAAACCTACCTGTAATCACTGATCTTAATGAGTACAGGAAAACAAGAAAACCAGGCCATTACAAAGCAAACAAACTGCTCTTTGATATGAGAAAATAAATGATGCTACTGACTACTGTTGAAAAGATTCTTCTAACTCTTTGTATATTTTGGAATCACTCAGTCCTAGAAAATATTTGTTACTTGCTGTTTACTACCAGACTTCACAATGTTCCTCTCAGGGCTTGCTGAGCTTGACTGAAGTCACCTGGAGAATAGTAGGAAACAGCACTGGGACCAGTCAGTGGTCTCTGTGTTGGAACAGGGAGCAGTTATTTCTTTTGCTTTCTTCTTAAAGCCAGAACTGAGATCCTGTCAAATGTGACAAGAGAGCGGTCCTTAAATGAAGAAGACTTATTTTGGACATGGTTGAATTGTAGTTACGCACCCTGTGGGAAACAAACGTATCTGAGGATACAGAAGGGCCTCTGTGCCTTTTGAGGGGAAATTCTTGAGTGATTTTTTCCATGTCCACAGTAAATACAAATTCCAGATATACAGTTGAACAATGGGAATCAATTTTTCTCAGGTGTCTGTGGACAGACCTTGATAGCTGTGTGAAATCCTAATAAAACTAGACAATATCTATTAATTGAATTCATTTTTCATGAAAAAAAAGATGAAGCTTTGTCAATGCTAAAATATTTTTTCTGTTGTCTGTTTTATCAGCTTCAGATGTAAAAAGCAGCAAAAGCCATTCTGAGAACGCTACATCACTTTGATTCAAGATGAAGTGTTCTGCTTCAGACACACTTTCATTCCAAAAAACCTTGGTCTGAAATTAAACATTTTGCTTTAGTGTTGAATAAGCTTCTGAGTTTTAAAAAAGGAAAATTTAGACAGATAAGAATATACATATACATGTAAATGTAAATATAAATCTAAAAATACATGAGCGTAAAAAAATATAAATTTGTCAACAGTCTATACAGCAGAACTAAGAAAGTATACACTGAAACATATTCTCCCCTTCTGTGAAGGTATGTGGTCACCTGAATCCCTTGCCTTTTCTGGCTTCTTGGAGCTGATGTTTTCAAAAACTGTGCCCACATGTATGACTTCATGTTGCTGCTTGTTCTTATATCACAATCCACTTCACTGCTGTATTAATGGTGCTGTTATAACTGTTGGTGAGATTGTTCCTTACATCTGATTTTTTTACTGCCTGTCTCTTCATAAGGTTACTGTGATGAAGGACAGTGGAAGGAAAACACCAAAGCAAGCATATTGGATTATTTAACTCTATGATCCAATAGGAAATACCCAAAAGAAAGTGCATGAAATTAGATTTCTTGGTTAAGACATTTTCTTTAAGCAAAATATAACATTTTTTTTTCATGTTGCTAGTGTAATTGAGTTTCAGAGCCTGAAAATGTTCCTTGGCTTAGGAAAATAAGTAATGGATTTGTATTAGATAGCTGAAGTCATGTTTTCTGTAACTGCCAAGTTGCTGGTAGGTTTCTACTACACAGAGCTATGTAATAGCCTTGCAGTGAGGTAGCTGTGCACGAAGTGGATCTGGTAGCAGGTTAGGATAGGAGATAAACTTTTTCTTACTCCTCTCCTGAAGCTGGACAACCATGTTGCCAGCAATGGCCCCAGAGCAGGAGATGGAGCTGAAGAAGGATCCTGAACTCCACTGATCAGTGCCATTGCCTGTCCCCTTCCTCCAAGACCTCACATTCATTCTACACTAGACAGAGCAGCACTAGCTGAGGGAGAAGCCTTCTCCCATAAGTACAGACATCCTCTCTTTGATTCTGTTCTACCAGCTAAATAGAGAAATTGTGTAAGGGGCAAGAAGGAAAATATTAATTGGTGATGGCTAAGCAGTAGGCTGGTGACAGGCCTGGGAATACAGCCCAGATTTTCCTGTTTCCAGATCAGTGATTTGCTCAGTGACCTATGCTGTTTTTAATTCCCAATAACCATATTCCACTGTGTTAAACTGCCATCAGTCAAGATCTGAGATAGAGATCTCACTAAACATTGTTTATATCCATAAGATGTGGCTTTAATATCAGTGGGTACAAAGGTGTATCTGAACATTCATCCTGACCTTATCTCTTTTTGGTAGATATCAACAATGAAAGACTCTGGGTTATGTTTAAATTTTTAAGAGATTTTATTCTGAGATCCTTAATATATTATTCAAAGACAGACATGTGCCTGGCGTTTATATATTGGAACATCTGATTTTCTTTCTCGAATTATACAGCAGCATTTCTGGTTTTCAGAGTCAGAAACTGAAGAACAACCTCATCCAACCTTATAATCACTTTGAAAGCTTAAATATTGCATGAACACATTTTGGAAAGAGCTACAGCCTATATTAATTTTATACAATTTTATACAAGGGGGAATTTCAGGCATTAATGGCTGAGAGACATTTCTGGGAGGATTTCTTTGAGCCATAGAAACTAGTAAAAATCTTGCAAACCCCACTCATCACTGTTAACCAATTTGAGGAGGAAGAAAAGAGAAATTAAAGTCCAAAGGTTTTCTTTTGTCTTTATGATATTCCTCTCAATTCCCAGACACTATCTTTCTTCTCTGAGATAAGATATGATGGGATTTCAATGGCTGAGATGAACAGAAAATATGTTTTGAGAAGCTTGGTCTTTTATTACCCTGTAGGCACAACAGCTTTCCAAAATTTCAAAGTTCATGCTGGAGTTAATGCTTGTAAAAACACTACTAATTGATGCAGATGTCACTGGAGCCTGTAATGGGCCTGTGTCCAACAGCAGCTTTGTTTCTAAAGGAGTTGGGTAATAAATATCTTGCAAATGTGATCAGTTAAAGACTTCAGTGACACAGACACCAGAGGTCAGTGGATCTGTGAGATGATTTCCCAAGAAAACCAGTATTTCTTCCTCTAGTAGTATCAAAAAGAAATGTCTCTTGTTGAGTCTACAGTTGGATCGCAGATTTTACTGCAGGACTTATGCTGTGAAGAAGCCTAACCTTGAAGTAGCAGCCTGTAACAATAGAGCAACAATGTTAAGCAAGCAGAGCCTCATTGGATGTGTTTAATTGCTCACCTTAAACAGAGTATCTCTCATCTAACAATTCGGCATGGTGTTTCAGTGATGATCCATGAAATGTGTTTTTAACACTAATTCTGTTTGAAGCAGCTCTTGTGATCCCCAAAAGCGACCCACTGACTAGGATTTAGGTTTTTGAAGATCTGTTGGGAAAAAAAACCCAAAACCAATAAGACTATGCTGCCATCTCTCTAGATCATGTTAATCTCACTTTAGCTTTCTAAAATGCAGGTGTCTGGTCTGAGCTAGCTGTACATCTTATTGCTATACCCAAAGGAGAGAGAGATATCTCCACATAGTTATTTATCCCACAATTGGCATGAAACTGTGTCAGAGGAGGTTTAGGCTGGATATTAAGAAAAGATTTTCACCCAGAGGGTGGCTGGGCACTGGAACAGGCTGCTCAGGTAAGTAGTCAGGACACTAAGCCTGCCAGAGTTCCAGAAGTGCTTGTACGATACTCTCAGGCACACAAGGTGATTCCTGGGGTGTCACTTTCTGTCAAGAGTAGTCAGATCATCACCTCCTAACTTGGTTTATCAGCAAAGAATTGTTCATGACTAAAGTAAAAAAATATTGCATCTTACTCTAATCATTGTTTTTCAAAGCACACTGTGAAATTCTGATTCTTGTTTTCCTGAGGGCATAAGACAGAATTTTTGTTTCCACTGTCTGCTGCCAAAAAATCTTGGGTCTTTTGTTCTCAGTTCCTTTCTCCATCACAAAACCAGCTTTAGAATTAATTTATCCACATACAGGTCAGGGACTTGATATTCCACCATGTTGGATGCAGTATAGCAATGCCAACAGAGCACAAAAAAGTAATTCCTTTTAATGTGGTGGGATGGCCTAACAATAAACTGCAGAATTTATTTTGAATTTTGACATAGCTGTCAGCAGGACCAGGACTTCCATTCATAGATGTCCTTATTACAGACAAAGTGTCATATCTCAGACAAAAATAAATACATAAAGGCAGAGGATAATAAACAAATGATAGATAGATAGATAGATAGATCAACAAATAAATAAAGAGGAGGACAATGAAAAGGCCTAATAGCAAGTACTACTTTGGCTTTTGGTCTGATTATAGAGTTCATGCCATTTGTACTTGTAGACTGATCAGACCTGTAGATGCTTTTGTTCCTGGAAAATACAGGACATGTCTCCAATATCAAAAAATGTAACTCCAACATTAGTTTCTGACTAATACACCAGATGGGAGTGCTGCAATTCAGAAGGATCTGGATGGGCTGGAGTAATGGGCTGAGTGGCTGGGAGGATGCTCTACAGCACCTTGTGGGGCTGGTAGACAGAAAGCTGACCATGAACCTGTAAGCTTCCCTCCTGGTGAAGAAGACAACAGCCTTCTAGATCTGGAGAACAGAAAGCTCAGGGGAATCGTAGAAATGTGTAAAAATATCTGATGGAAGCAAAATGAAGAGGAGTCCAAACTCTACTTCACACTGACTGCTAATGAGACAGTAATCTGGGGGCACAAATTTAAGCACAGGACACTCCATCTGAACAACAGGAAAAGATGTTTTTACTATGAGGGTAGCTAAACTCTGGAATAAGGTGCACAGAAAAGTTGTAGAGTCTCTGTTGGTGGTGGTATTGCAAATCTGATCGTCCACAATCCTGGGACATGTGCACTTCAAAGCTGAATCTTGCTTTACAGGGGATATTTCTTGTTACAAACCTATGTGTTTCCTTCTGGAGTGAAGAAAAAAAGATTTTGAAGTACAATGAAATGGTGGTTTTCAATTTCTTATTTGGGGGAAGAGTGGAGTAATTGCAATGGAGATATTAAAAAAGTAGATGAAGAAAATTGGCAGACAACACAAATTTGCTGTTTGTAAAATTATGAAGGTTTCCCAAAGCAGAGGAAAAAAAGACTTAAAACTACTATTCTATGTAGAGGCAATGTTCTTTTCATCATAAGTTATATACTATTCATATATATTTGCTTTAGGACATGGTACAAATGTGTTGTGAGGCATAAGTGAACTCCACACTTCAGTTTGAAGTTCACATTCTCAGTTTGAAAACAGACCTTTATAGATTAGCTAGCTGAAATAAGACATTAGTCCTCATACATGGCA
>VZTT01034381.1:38718-50082 GCA_013400855.1 Buphagus erythrorhynchus | reverse complement strand
AAAGAAAAACTGTCTTTTAAGAAAACACTATACAAATTTTCACATGTACATAATCTGAAAATTTTAAGTATATTGCCTTTCCATTTCAGAAGAAATATGGTCTTCATGTTCTAAAAATGTTACTTGAAAAGCAACCTCAAAGATGCACAACACACAGAAGTTTTCAGGATGCTCAAAAAGAAGTATTTCATAACTTTTAACCACACACAGCCTGCACTGTCCAAAAAGATCAATTTTATAATGATCTCTTTTGAATATTAGAGTAGCAATAAAGAGAAAAAGCAAAGAACTGAGAAAAATTGAATGAAAAAATGGACAACGGTTATGGAAATATACTGCTAAAGCAGAATTTGAAGGATCAAATCAACAGTAGATGGGTAATAAAGCTAAGGAAAAGCACAAAGAGTACACTCAGTGTTTGTACCTGATGCTACAATGGAGTCAAGGAGATTAGACCTGTTTACTTCTCACAGTCCAGCCAGAACATGCTCAGTAGCTCTGTCTGCTTATGACTAAAAGGATTTGGAATATATCTACCTCATCTGATTTGGACAGATGAAATGGATTTAGGAAATTCATTGAACTGGTAGAAAACATATTTCCAGAAATCTATCATGCTGCCTAATGTAAGTGGGATAGCAGAAAAAAATACTGCAGCTTAACAATTTGTTTCTCCTAAAACCTTGAGTGCTTGTTCCAGCATATGCAGGTGCCTTATTTTTCCGTGGCAAGATTTTCATTGCATTCTGCATCAAGAAAACAGTATGCTCTTCCCTCTCAACTCATTCTCAGACACAAGCTGATGTTTGCTCAAATTTTAGGTGAAGGAGACATGTAACAGAGATTTACATCTTAGTAAATTATGAGCAACTAAAACCAGGGTTCTGGAACAGAAAGTGTCAGGCATCATTAACTGCAAGTGCTGCTACCTGTAATTCCATTCATGACCAAACTTCATGCATGACCAAGCACCTCCGATGCATTATAAGCCACTAGGAATACAGGAAGGCCTTCAGCCAGCAAGACAAAATAATCTCATTTCAGCAAGATTGGTACAATGTCTGTTCTACATAAATAGATCCATTTCTTGGATTTTTTTTGACCCAGTATAAAAGTGTATGTTTTGACCCAGTTAAAAAACCAAGAGAACATCTGAAAAATAACACCTACTTAGAAAGATAAAACAAAAAGACACATACATGAAGTCTACAGAGGGCCACAGCCATGATCCTCATGATACACTGAATCAAAATCCCTTTGTTGCTCAAAAGATGAACCATAAACAAACTACCCTGCTGTTTTGTGCTTCTCTCTGCATGATGTACAGAGCAATCAGCAACCTAAATGCAAGACATGACATGGACAAATCTTGCAAAGATGAAAATCTGCACCTCCTGGTACATCCTCAGCTGGACAGTACACAGTGTACAATCAAGGAAGCAGGGAGAAGCAACCCCTTCATAAATAAGGTGACCTACCACACAAAAAAACACTCAGAAAAGCAGTAAGCGTGGCAGTACATACATTCATTCACTGCAACACATCCCTGGGAGAGATATTAGTTTAGTCTCCAGAAACCACAGGGCCACATTAGCACGCTGCATTGCTCGGGACAGTGCCTTCATGAAGTCTGGGTTTTTTCTTCCTTCTAGTTTCCAAGGCAGCTCAGGTACAGTTCAGTTGTTTTATTCCATGCTCCACTGTACAGGATAAAAGCTTATAAAAAGCTTATTTGAAGTTTATTCTTGCCCACACACACCATTAATTTGAATCTCAAATTGAAGTGGAATGTCTACCTTGCCTGAGGTTGAAAAAGAGATGTTTCTGTTAAAAGCATTACTGTCCTTGTAGCAATAAAATCTATATACTTACTTAAATTATCTAGAAATACATTGTGCCTTGTAGGGTGGGTGGGTAGCATTAGTAGTCCAAACGCGATGTCATCTGAGTAAAAGTCTTTGGCACAGTCTTCTGAAAAACAACAAAAAACCCCACAGTTAAATGAAAATTAATCTGTTCGAAAAAACATTTGGGGATGAGCCCTTGATTATTTCAGTTTTCTCTCCTGCCACTTCAGTCATTTTATATGCATTCTTAAATTGTTCACAATTTCACTTCCCAATTTTTCTATTAAACAGAATAATGTAAATACTCATGAAGAAGAATTTCAACATTGCACACCACCTTTTACATAGCTCTGGCACTGTCTGAAATCCAAACCTGAGATCCAAATGCAATAGCCCAATGGTAGACATGAAATTTACAGATGTAATGATGTCTACAAAACATTAATATTACAATTATTGCATTACAATTGCTTCGGATTGTATTATAACCTCACAGAACATGAATAATACACTATGCAAACTTCTGGAAAGAAAACGCATCAATAAAATCTTAACTGTGTGTGCTATGGTTCAAACAGGACACATGAACTACCTCAGAACACAATGTGAAACTCTCAGAGAACATGGCATGCAATAGCACAAGACTCCTTCCTCCTCTAATCAAACTCCCCTCACTAATAAAAAAAACAATTTCAGTAGGATGTGCTGAGCAAAAGCTAACTATACAACAGATATACTTACACACAAATACTCTACTAATTCAACGAAGAAATAGCTCTCCATCTGCCAAAGATCATAAATTTTGTATTCCTACACTCCATGCTGTATTTTAAATACACATGCATCAACTTGGTAATATCATCTAACTGATGATAATCCTGCTGGAAAAATCTACTCCTAGTTACCCACTGTTGATATTTTCTATTCAGCACTCCCATGTGGCAAAGCATATCCTTTAAGGCATACATAAATCTATTCCTTTCCATTGTATGCAAGGATAGGTGATTTCCTTTGACAAAAAATAACCAAAACAAAGTAATTTCGCTGTTCTTTACCACCTTGTCCCCCAGTACATACAACACAGAAAGAAGAAGCTGTCAGTCTGGGGAAGAATGCCAATGTTTGAGAAAGATCTACTGGCAAGTCTAATGGGATAAGAAACGCAGACCATTGTCACCTACATATCTATTTTCCTAGGTGGTCAAATGAAATATTATGGTGTTAGAAATCAATTAATTGAATCAAATATCAGTATGTGGACAGGAAATGGCAAACTATATTCTACGGGGCAGGAAGTTTAGGTGCATTTTAAAAAAAAATCTATGCCAGTTTATGGAAGATTATTTTTCACTTCCTATGTTGGCAACATGAAGTTTAATGCAACTCAGTCTAAATCAACCATAAATCTAATTGTCTCTATGAAGGCAGTACAAATTTAACTAAAATAATTTGGAAAAGCAATTTCAGTTACTTTAGTGAAAAAAGTTTGTGATCCTTTTGACTTAGATAAAATGGTAGTATGTCAATCACCATTCATGTTACAAACTTCTGTAGTCCCACCCTCAATTGTACTGAAATTTATATGACGTCCTCCAGCTTATAGAAAAATTGTGTGCAATAGAAGGTAGCGACAGAGCAACAGGAATGCCTGAGATGAAATTTTCAAGCACCACTGCCTGTTGTTGTTTGGCCACTCTCTTTAAAAGCAAGTTTGAATGACAGCTATATTTCTTAAAGGGTTAAAAAAATATATATCTTAGTACTAGAATTTGTATCCTATCCAAACTGATCTAAACAGCATATTCTCAAATCCTTTTCCTGTCTCAATTTTTTTTTCTTCAGAAGAGCTAAACCCATCAACATCATTTGTAAGTTTCTATAGATCTTTTTCCTGCTCTATTTCATAAAACCTTCTAGTTACTCTTCCTCTTGATTCAGACTACTTTTCTGATTTCATTATGCTTTCCAGATCCTGTAAAATATTTTGCTTCATTTCCTCCAAATCTTTATATTATTTGGACTTGCTTTATGCTGACTTTTGCTTCTATATTCTCATATTACTTGTTGCTGATCTATCTTATCATGTTCTTAGAAATGAGAACTTGTTTAATTCACTCACTATGACTCACTTATTAATTTGAATCCTTGTCCCCCTTTCTGAGGTCACTATCATCATTTTCTATGTCAGTGAAATTCAGATCACAAGCTTCTCAAGGTTGAAACTCTATCTTATTATCTATGAAATATCATGAAAAGCTCTAGAGCAGCACAAAATGTTTAGCTAAAGCTGAGCTGGAAAAAAAGACTATAAAAAAAATGAAGTAGGAAAAAAAGACTATATAAAAAAATTAAGTAGAACATTTTAACAACAAAAACACTTCCAGAAAAATATATTAGATGTAAAATTGCTGAGATGTTAGCTCTGAACTGTAGTTTCCAAACACACAACTCCACTACTAGCTTGATTACACATAATGGATGTTGCTGCTGTGGATGGTAAGAAAACTTTATTAAATCACATTACTACATTAAAACTGACAGGAAACCGTGTGTGTGTGTATGAGAGAATCTGCATTCCTATTCTGACAGTTCTTGGAAGCTGTGATTCATGCTGCTACTTGCTTTTCTACTCACAGTAGAGGAAAATCCCGTTTCCTTTTGAGTATTTGTTGTTACTATGAAAACTACTTTAAAATAAGCACAAGTCAGAAACACCTATTTTGCAGTCTGCTATGATATTTTAAAAATTAACTATTTTAATACTTGAAATGAATAAATTAAAATTTGTGAAGATTACATTGGTTACTGAAGGCTTGACAAGTATATTTCATACTATACAGAAGAGAATTCTCTAGAAATGAAAGCAGTACAAGCTAATAAAGTTTTCTTCATTTTTACCATTACTAAGTTTTTCAGTTTTTCTAAACCAACCAGCAGGACACCCTACATTTCTCTACTGAGACTCGATAAAAACCTTCAAGTTGAACATAATGAGGTAGTTTTCAGTCTGCTGTTGATTATCATAAATAGGTAATGCAAATACAGGCCAGACAGGAAAAAAGGCGAGAAATGAGATTCTAGACATAAATTCAGCTCCTGCTTTTCAACAAGTAACTCCGTGTCACAAGATAGTGGAGTGGGCTTACTGGAGATCTGATTTGGGAAATATTGTCTTTTGTTCTTATGTTGACAGAAAAATATTATTATTATTTTGCTATAATGTCACACTATGATATCGTTGGTCCCCATCCCTTTCCAAAACAGCCCAATATACTTTCTGTCTCCTCAAGGCCTGATGACACATACAACTCCTGTCCCCCTATCCAACACAGACCGAGTGCATGCTGAAAAAACCAGGTCACTACCAAAATCCCATTGCATTATCTCTCTCTCAAGAGAGGACAGTGACACATTTCTCTCTATCCAGCTTGCCGATTTTTCCAAAACCTGTGGTAACACTGCGGTCTGTGATTTCCATCCCTCCTACAAACACGGCTATAACTGATCAACAATTTCAAAAGCTACTGGTGAATATGTAAGGAAAGAATGAGAGAAAACAAGGAAGAAGCATAAATCACATTTTCTTAGGAAATCAGTCTTAAAAAAAGGCAACTCCCTACAGCTTTTAATCAAGGAACATTTCCTAGTTTTTTACTGAGCCAAGGAAACAAGCAGATTTTTGGCACAATATTTTTTTCTTTTTACAACTTCACACGAAGGTTTCAAATTAAGCTTTGGGGAACTAAGGTCTGGGAAAGTTACCACATGAAACAAGACAGGTTTTTTCTCCTAATGTATCTTGAGGCTTTTGGATGACTGGTGAAAATCCAAGCATTTAGCATTTCTCTAGCAAGACTAATCTGAAAAATTACATACCTTTTACTTTAGCACACCAGCAGGAGACTATCTTCTCTGTATTCACAACCATTTTCTCAACAGCAACCTCTAAACTGTTGGAACATTCTCTGCCAGGGTCCATGTCAGTAACAGCCAAAATTCAAGAGGCAGTCACTGACATTGCATTTAAGATGCAATGAAATAGCCACCAAACACTTCAAATGCTCTTAAATGCCAGAAACTATTATTAACTACTTCATTAAAAACTTTACTCAAACATAAAAATGATGACTTATGTTTTATTTATAACAGCAGCAGGATTCTCAGAATTTAAAATATTAAATTAGCTATATTAATGTGTTTTGAAGTATCTTTTTTATTAGGCGGCTTCATATCTCATACTCTCATTAAGATCATAATTTAAGATGTAAAAGTATATATTTCCTCAGTGTTTCTAATGCACATGAGGAAACTCACACATTAACCTCCCACAAGAGCCACTTCTTGCAGGCCAGCCTGGCTCCTCTGTGTTCACAAATACTTGCCCCAGTGAAGAAAGTGCTGAAACTTTCTGGAGATCTACCAGTTCAGCAGATAATGAATGACACACTTATGGGATCTGAGGATCATTCTTCTGCAAGCAATGGAGATACAAACTTGTGTTGCTGCAGGCTAAAAACTCTCGTAGATGAGGTTGCTAGCAATACTACTCCCTACTATAAAGCACTTAAAATTCTGGCATCATGCTGGATGATCAGCCCATTCCCAGCTACTCCTCCTTTTTTAAGTGTCCCACAGCAAGACTACTACTATGCAACGTGGTTAGTAAGTTCTGTGGCCTGCTCTGGCTGTAATAGGCAGCATAACCCCAAAGCAGCAGAGTCTTCACAAAAACAGGGCACAAAAAGGGGATTCCATACAAAAAGATCCACAGTTCTTAAGTACCAAAGCCAGGGAGAGTTGCATCATTCAGCAAAACTTTCAAAAGTTAATAGAGATGCAACCTATGTAAGTAACCAGTAAACACAGTATTTTGCCTTCACCTGTTTCTGAAGCCTAGGACATAGGTCAGGTTAGTACTCACAATCCTGGTCCCGTACACATAGTTAAGCCTTTCCCATCAAAGCAGGACTAATATATTCTTGTAACATGCCAGCAGGGGGAAAAAGATGTGCTCTCATTTTGTCCAGCAGCACAGGGTTACAGCACAGTAACCTGGAACACAGAAACTGGAAAGCCAATCTCTAGTCTGCCAAACAGGGTTCAAACCATAATCTCTCAGCAGGCTCTGGATCGCACTGAGAAGATGCATCAACTCATAACTTTTCATTTCAGTGCCAATTTTCAGAATATGGAAGCAAAACTAAAAAGTAAATCTTTACTGGACAGAGCAGCACCAGAAGTATGCATGCCTCTCTAAGGAGAAGGGCAGCAAACAAGAGATATAAGTCATGGGTTCCAATTCATAATGGCATTCAAAATTTTAAATGGAACACAGGTCAGAATATAGGTATATATATACCATCTCCTTTTCCTCCAAGAAAACCAGTGGCCTAGTATATCTCTTTAGCCCAATTAGACTTTAATCATCTTGTCTGCAAGGAAAAGTGAGGTTCTAGGCTTTGGAGTTTTGTTGGTTTGTTGTTTATTTTGGACATTTCTTTTCTTTAAAGGAGACATGAACAAAACCTCTTCCTCCTCACTCCTTTGTGCTTCTGAACAAAAGGGAGAGTCACCACAGGGTTTTGGTCCAAGTCCAACTCCATAGGTGTGCCTGAGGTGTGGTTTGAACATGCCTTTGAACAAGTGAAGGCCTAATTTACAGATTGCCTAATTTATGAATAGTAAACAGATTTAGATGCCAAGATGATTGGTTGTGATAAGATTCTGGAAGATGTGAATGAGAACAAAACTTCAGTGTTCAACTTTGGAAAACTTTACTTGAAAACCTAGAAACCTCTAACAAGGATACAAATTTTTTTTCGGGCTGGACACACGAAATCCATCTAAATAAATTTTGACTCATCCATATTATTTTATGGATCTGGCCATATATCAAAATAACATACATCAAAAGCCATCTCAGAGGTACCTGCAAATATCCTTTTTAGTGGAATTCTAGAAGGACCTCTATAGAAGAATGATGTCACATATTTATTTTAAAAATCCACTTCAACTGGATCTGTCTTACTCCAAGAAGTGTTTTCTTCTGTTTTAACGAAAGGATAATAGTCTAATGCCATTTATCTTGTGGTACCAGGCTGTCGTTATTGGTAAAATGACATTAGCTTCAAAATTGAAGCCTTCTCACATACTCTGAGATTATCAAACATACAAGAACAAAGTTTTAAGAACAAAGCATTGAAGTAGCCACCTTTATGCCTAATTTGGCTACTTTTTTTACCATGAATATGAGGAATGCCTGTAGTATCTACTAAGCTGCAAAAGCATCATACTCTAAGTAAGTAATTATCAGTCTTGAATCTCATATATATATATATAATTTTTGAGTATCTGTATTTAATAAAATATTAATACTATTAATGATGATTTCATAATATACTCAGAATATCAGTACAGGATAAGGAAAATTATTCACTGATTTTAATGACAAAATGTAACAGCTGGAAAGAGTCCAAAGTGTGCAGCTCTAAACTGTTGAAAGAATCTGTGAAGCCTTGTTATTTCCACATAATATTAAATATATGACAACCACAGAGGACCAAAACGTTTTATGTATATGATTATACATTCTAAAAGTGGCTATAATAAAGAACTCATAACATACACAAAAGGTATGGTAAGAGAACACTAAAACTATAAATTTAAACACTCAGGGGTGAGGTATGCCAAAATTATTAACAAAGGAATTTTGTGGCAGCAGTAGGGATAGAGAATTCAATCCTTCAGGGCACCTGCATTAACTCTGAGTCTCCTTTCTCTTCCTTGATTTTGCATTTCACATCTTTTAAGTCCTACAACAAATGAACAGTGTAATGTCTGTCAGAGTTTCAAATTATTACAGATTCCCACTGAGTGAACAAAATAACCAACTATACTACTAAGTTCCTTTCCCCAGGTGCACCACCCACAGAAGTGAATGAGGCACCTTCCTAATGGATATAGCCAAATTTGCTTGCACCAGTTACAAAGAGACACTGAGATCTTTCATTTCAGATTCTGCTCAGAACTGAAGGTGTGCTTCCAACACGTCTTTTTATTCTGAAAGACCACTAAATCCAAAATAATAATACCAATGCTACTAACAATAATTCAGTATTAGCTTAAGATGAGAGAAACATTTGAATGGTTTGGCCACTATCTGTAGTCTCACACTTTTCTTCTCCTCTAGAGATAAAGCTCCTGTAAAACACCTACTGTTCTCCCAACAGCCTAGTGACTCTCCTGGTCTTGTGCCACCTCTTCAGTAGTGAACCAGTTCATTAACACTGAAAGGTTAAAAATACTTTGCAAAGTAAATAAGCAGAAAGTAAGAATGGCTGGAACAATCATTACTGACTTTGCTATGCCACTACCTACTAATATCACCGAATTCTCAGAAACAGTTCTACATCTGCTTTCTCATTTGACCTTCACGGTTTGCAGTGTTCATAGGGAAACTAGTACTCTTAAAAGGCAGAAACACAAAAATGAACTCTTCTTTACTTCAGTGATCTACCGAAGTCTTTGCCTCGAGAAAAACTAACTCATTACAATGTGATGAAAAGGCACCCTTCAGCTGTAATTCCACTTCTGAATCGTATTTTGTATTAAAAACTGGATTAGGATATTAATTTTCTACTCTAAGAGGAGAGCAATCCATAGTCTTCATCTATAAAACTAAGCTGAAACCATGAGGCACTGGCAACTTTTTGCAGAAATTTGAAATACAGGGGGGAAAAAAAAGCAAAAGCTCAAAGCTCTTAAAAGCAGCAATTTCTTTTGCAAGACCAATCCAATCACGAAGATTCACGACTTATGTGAAATTCTATACTAAGAAGCTAATTAACCAACATTACAAATTAAATTTAAGGTAATTACCACTCAGTTTTTAAATTGCTTAGTACAAAGAAAGTAAAGTTACCTACAGCAGAGGTTTTGGGGTTCTTAGAAGAGCATTAGTAACGAAAACACTCTGCTTTCCTCACATTCTTTTATTTTGCCGATATGTGTTAAACTTTTCCATGTAAGAACGTGAAGCGGAAGAAATAAAAAACAAGGCATGGCTGAATGGCACCTTAAACTATTAAATATCAACCCGGAAGTTCGGAGGTTTTTTCCCTGTTTGAATTGTTTGTTAAGAAGCAGTAACCCTTGACTTACCAACAAAATTCTCAGACAAAGTTGACGTATTTTACAAAAATAACCTAAACCAAATACATTATGTCTGGTAATCTGAAAGCAGTGTCTGCAATGAGTTTGAGGAAGTGTCTTAAGCAGATACATATGAAAATTAAGAGTTCAATTTAAAAAAATTAAAAAACAGAGTTACTTTCAAATAGAATCCCTCTATTACAACAGTCAAATACTGTCCAATTTCAAATAACAGGCCCCAAACCACAGATATTTTTAAACAAAGTCAATATTAATTCTGTAAAACTGAACACTGTGAAACAACTGCAACTGTTCATACTGAACTTTGCCGGGACTACTACAGTCAAGGTGTATTTCTCAAGTACTTCTTTCACTAGGGTATTTGCTTAAACAATCCTCTTGCCTCCTGACACACCTGTTAGCCAGAGAAATTATATAGGTTAAACACAACCACATTAAAAAGAGAAAACAAAAACACAAAACCAAGGTAGTTAATTTTAACCTGGATCGTTTCCTCAAGCTAGCTACAGGACACAATTCCACAAACTGTTGCGCTGGTGCAGCTGAAGCAAGGAAGAGGTAGGCCAGGTCAAGCCAATACTGCCACCAAAAGCATTGCCTGTCAACCAGTCATTTAAGAAAAAATACATACGTTAAGGATTTAGAGGATCACATTCTGTGATCGGCCACTCTGCCTCTACATGCAGTTTCATATTCCAGCCAAAGCCATACCTGACTTGCCCTGTGCCTCTTGGTAAGTTAACTCTTACCAACAACGGCCTTACAAAAGTCTCACTGCAAATATGTTTGATTAGTCCACAAGCACTCCTCCTCATGCAAAAAAAAAAAAACAAACAAAAAACCCCATTTCCAATTTATATCGAGACCTAAAGTAGCTAGAACTTGAAAGTGAAACCAACCAGAAATCCTGATCCACCTTAACCCAGACACAAAATTGAAGTATCACGGATTTCCAGTCCCTCGCTGGTCGTATTTCACACTTGCACGCCTGGAATATTTAACACACTGACTTTAAGGCCGCAGAAACTCGAAAAAGGACCGAGGGCTACTGAGAATCCCTCAGGTTCTACGAGCATGAACACGCTACAGTTATCGCAATAAAGTTATCGGAACCAGAAAAAAAAAAGGTAAAAAAAAAAAAAAAGCCTACGAAGTGCATACTCAACCCTGCAGCTCCAGCCCACCTGCTGCAGGGAGAGCGCGGGGCACGCTCTCGCCACCGCCCGGAGCCCGAGGCCCCGCGGAGCTGTCCCGCCGCGGGGAGGGCCCGGGGCCGAGCGGCACCGACCGCCGCCCGCCCGCCGTGTAAACACCCGCGCTGCGCAGGGCCGCCGCGGAAACCTCC
>VZTT01034381.1:1929-23619 GCA_013400855.1 Buphagus erythrorhynchus | reverse complement strand
GTGTGAGAGCATACAGATTTTAGGTTTACATACGTCGAGTTTGTATCTCTTCAGTCTTCTCTCATTAAGCTGAGGAACGAGTTGCAGTAAAGGATGCAGGACAGACGACTGAGAGGACATGAACACACACACATGAGCAACAGTGAAGTTTGGCCTTTATGATGCAAAAAAAGTCTCTTTCTGCAGTATTGGCTCCTGGACTAAACATGCACCNTCTCAAGGGACATTTGTAACCATGGCACTGGTCACTCTGTCTAAGCTCTGATCATGAAATTCCTTGTGTTCAACCAGACTTTAATCTTGCAGACAGCCTAATTATACTCAGTGGCATTGTGTGCAGACTAAGTGCTCACCCTGGAAAAACACAACTATGTGGGATTTTGGAGAGAGGTCCACAGGAAGAAATAAAGTATAAAAAAACCTGTGTTCCATTAACCACTTTTAACTTTCAACCCATACAATGTAATTTAAAAAATAATGCATTTTTCTACAATACTTCTTAGAGAGCATTGTACTACATGGAGTAAGCAGAGTTACCGAAATGTTATTGTACTTAACAGGTAAAAAGAACTTGCTTATTTGTAGCTAATTTTGTGCTATCTGCCTAAGGTAGGCAATATGGGATCATAATACCTAAAAAAAGTAGGAGTCTGATGTGACTAAAGTAGTTAACGAACATCCCAGCTGTCCACTTGGGCTCTGTCTTGCAGCCAGTGGAGAGAGCTTATAAAGCCAAGGAATGATGAATCTCACCTAAGTTAGTATCTCTGAGATTGGCTAGAAAATAATCATCTGAACAACTAAACCAAAAGAAGTGAGTAAGTAGTAACCTCCGGGGGCAGCGGCAAAGATATTCAGGATCATGGTGCAGTGGGATGCAGTAACTTTTAAGCATGAACAGCAGCAGAAATAGCTCATTTCACTGTGCCTTAATTACCAATAAAGCCTCCAAAGCAGCTGTAGCACAAAAACATTGACACCAATATGAGCAATATCACTTGCTAGGAAACACACCACATATTTCTGGAGAAATGTAAAGAATAAGGCAAAAATGGACATTGGCACGTAAGAATGATTGTTAAGAAACAAGAAAATATGAATATGCTTAACTCTTAAAATCCTGTGGTGCATAGATGCACACAGATAACAGAGTATGTTTGCACTTCAAAAGCAAGAACGGATCACGTACTTGGCTTGTTGGTTTATGAGAATACTTTTAAAGCAACACTGCTTGGCCATGGTTTAAACTATTTTTTTCATTCAAAATGTAATCCAAAGTCCAAGTGAGACTTATTTTGCCTGCTACATATTTATGACATGTGCAAATGAATTAATACAGTTTAATTAATAATTAATAAAAATGCTCCAGGACTAATAGTTATGGTCATGTTCTCAGGTCCTGTAAATCCACATTGTTTCACTGCATGTGCTATGTTCCAATACCAGAAAAAAGTATTTGATCTTATTCTTAAAATTTGAAACTTCAAGATTAAGATTCAGTTGGGATTCCATGAATGTTGGTTGAGTTTGTTAGACTTTTTGGTCCACACCTGTACAGTACTGATCATCTCTCCCATATTATTAAAACACCTTCTGTACTGCAAACATGCAACTCCCAGTCCTGAGCTTGCTACATTTGGAGAGACTACTGCAAAAAGGAATATTGGTTTTACATACAAGCACACATGTACTCACTCATAAGGAGGTGCTATGCCACTTACCATGATGTCTGAGTTGCCCGAGTCATGAGTCTTAGAATAATGAAATAAGAACTGTTCAAAAAAATTAGAAGTGGGTTTTACTACAAAACAGGGCAAGAGTTTTGTGATGTTCTTGCCTTTTTTTATTGTGATTGTAGGACATATATAGACATCTTACCCTTTTGGTGTTGTCTTTCTCATCTAAACCCTGTGGGAATAACAGTTGGTAGAAAGGCTTTTATTCATTAAAATAAAAAGAACAATGGATAATTTTGATTAAATACATAATCTTTTCAGCACTGGGTTGAAATATCCTTCTTCCTTGGCAGATGTGTTATATGTCTTTGCTTATCAATCTAACTAATCATTTCAAACTCTGTAGAGAGCATTGATGACTCTGCCCTAGAAGAGTTAAATGTGTTTAGCAGATGTTCCCTTGTTCATCCCCAGACTCTACTAAGTCAATTTTTTGTCTGTTGAGAATTCATAGCTTTTCTAAGCTAGAACAATAAAAACACCTTGTACCCAACCTGGAGATAATTTTCCAAATATTGATGTATCCCTGTTGCCTTTACAAGGTGTTGCCTTTTGGCACATGACATTTCAGAGTGAAAACTGATGGAAATACTTCCAGTGCTGAATGACACTTTGCATACTGGGTCCTCAGAATTCACTGTAGACAATGGCACAGTGAGAGATCAGGCTTCAAAAATGCTAAGTATAAGTAGTCTTTTGTGTGTGTTACCTGTGCTTTCTGGAGAAATCCCATGATCAAAAAACAAAGTTCTTCCAGTGTACTGGACACCTAACGTAAAGAAAACAGGAGCTCAGGTATCACATTTCCAATTCTACTACATGTAACAAACAGTATCAAAATAGTAGAGTTATCTCTGTCTGACTCACCTGAGGCTGAGAATCTGTGGACAGGTAAGCAGAACATGCATCGTCTATCTGTAAGAGTTCACACAGTTTTTTCAGGAAGTCAGAGTAATAAAAACAAGTGAAATATGCATATTTTCAGAAACAGGTAAGTGCAGCTAATGGCATGGCAAGCTTGCCTATGTAAGGCATCCTTATAGGTCCATTCATTAAATATTTTGCGTTCAGAGGGGGAAAGGGCCTTAACCACATAAAAACAACAACAACAAACTTATACTTGCTTGAACAAACATATGTTATCTGTGACCTTTATTCCCTACCCACCACATACCCCTCTTAACTGCAAACTTCTCAGACTGTCATATTTTAAGTTATGATTGCAAGCATCTGGGGCATGAACTAGGAACTTGAATCTCATCTGCAATATCTTTGAATTACACAAAACTGAAGAAAATGACAAAACTAAAGCAAGGGATTCAAGGATCAGTCCTCCAACACAACTTTTTCAATTGGATTATGGCACCCCTACAGGTGTATGACACATGCATCCCTTGAATGACTATGATATGTGGTGGCACATCTTATGCACACCAGTCGATTTGTTCCAGAATTTTCCTAAACACTGTGTGAAACACCACTTCTGTTTGTCTTCACCAGTCCTTTCAAAGCTGTCTCATCCAGTACTGTCATGATCTTGTCTTGGAAGAAGTAATGAACAAGTGATTCCTAGCCATTCTCTCCCCATGGTTCATAACCTTGTATTGATTACATCCTCCTTCTGTCTCTTGTCCGAGATGAAAGAATAATGTAATACTGACTAATTTTTAGTGGAGTTATTAATAGAGAAGGAGTAAGAAATTGAATAAAAGGTATTTGAGTTCAGAGAAATAATAATACCTGCACTGAAAGCTCTGAGTATTCTGTAAGGAAAAGTCTCCAGCGCTGCAACTGAAGTTGCACAGTTTAATAACAATGACAGAAAGCCACTTCAAGTTGTATCAATAGTAACCTCAATCAGTATATGCTATTTTTTTTTTCCATGTAATATTTGGTAGCGTTAGATGAAAAAAAAAAATCTTTGCCACTCATGTTGTTCACAAACTGCATACAAAACATAGTGCGTTTTGGGTTTGTTTTTTTTTTGATAGAGCAGGCAATGCAATTGTTCTTGAAATTTTTTTATAGATAAGAAGCCCTAAGCAACATGCATTAGCAATTAAAACATTAAAGGAAAAAGAAATTTTAAAAAATAATGCTTATCTGAGCACTTCAGGACAGGAGATGATTCATTTCTCCAGAGACAATCTATGAGAAAGCATTAGCAGATATAGTAGGAAAACTAATAGCTCACAGGATTCCCTTTTCAAATAGGTTTTGTTGGTAACACATCCCCTCTGTTCTCTTTTTCCTTCATCTTGCATGTGTTTGAGTGTATTAGTTCAGCTTCACTACTTTCAGAGTAAGAAAGTATAGAGGAAGAAGTCAGCAATGATTGAGATAAGATCAAGCTGAAGTAATTCTGGAAGCTTATGTTTAAAAAGGGGCTGTTTTCTCCTGGGGATTGTTTGTGTTTTATTTGTTTTATTTACTTGATGCAGAGAACTACTATAATTCAGTAGCAGAACAAGCCAGAGACTGCTTTGTGCTCCACACAATGGTATCTTTCAGCTAAAACCTTCACAGACAAAGCAAGGGCTGAGGAAAAGCCACAATTTCTGTTAATTCCTTTTAAAGAAATTAATAGTTTCTATCTGTTATGCATCTTCTCCAAAATTTTCTCTCCTGTCTCAGAAATGTGGCCTGAGAGTAGAAGACTGCAAGTTGCTTGGGGTTGGTTAAATAACATAAAGAAACAAAAGGAAGTAAGAGACAAGTAAAGAAACAAAATACTTAAGTTACAAAGCTCTCAAATTTATAAACTTTGAGCCATTCCTGGCACACACTATGTTTATTTAGAGGCAGGGTTTCTCCTGAATGATCTACTAGTAAAGTAGCAAAGAGGGAAGTATTATTAATTGCACCTTATGAAACCCCAGTTAACTAGTATGAGTGAGTAATTAGGTTGATTTAGGGTATATAACTATATATTTAATTCTCCTTCTTTAGATCCTTTCCAGTCCAGCATAATTCTAGTTCTAATGGTAACTTTTATATTGCTTCTATTACAAAATTTTACAAAATTTAGTATCTTATGCATACCATTTTCTTCATTGAAATCAACAGGACCTTTGTCTTGGTTTCCAGTCACCACAGGGACAAATCTTACAGCTAGAAAACCTTATCAAGATATGCAGAAATGCATAAAACAGAATTTAAAATCCAGAATGTAAATAACTCATTTTCAATAACTTATAGTTTTCAGGATCTTACTTCCCAAGAGACCATTTTATCCCAGGTGATAAACATCACTAGGGCTCATTCAAGTGCCAGTCTGGAACAGGTTAGGTTTTGAGTCACTATGTCCAATATGGACTGTGGGGAGATGACAGTAAGCAGAATGTCTCCTGTAATGGTCTCAATCAGAAGAAATTTACTTCTCTGCATCTGCTCCCCTGATGAGTCACTTATTTTCCAATGTTATCAAAAGCTACTAAATTAAATGTCAACACAACAGTTGACAGTTGCAGCGACACCAGGCCATGCAAGTTGCAGGATAAACCCTCTCCACGTTATGCCCTGCCACTCCATCTGTTCCAAAAGGGCAGGGAAAAGCCTGTGTTAACACATGCGTCACACTCCAGAGTCAAAACAAAGGTTTGTTTCAGAGATGAGAGTGGAAGTTATGATACCAATCAGTAGCCAAATGTTTGAGGGGCTAATTGATACAGTACATTGTCCTTTACCTAGTAAATTGAGAGGCTAGGATAGGATTAAACAGCCTCAGCCTTGTGTGCAGAACAGAGGATGCAAGAAGCAAGACTGGATGAGTTGAAACAATTCCTGAGTATCATGTACAGACTATAAAACTACCAGATGGGAGGGACACTGTGATGCTTCCAGGGACAGTGTCTGTCTGGTTATTGACAGTTATCAAACATAGCTCTCCACTGAGACAAGACATTCTCTTCTTAGAATGACATCTCAACACTTAGTCCCAACATCCTCCTGAAGCAACTGTTCAGAATATCTGGAAAATTAGATATTTCACCTCTTTGCTGATGCCAGGATAAGAGATATACAGGAAGTCATACTAGAAGAAAACACAGCTGAACTCTGTGCAAGACAAATATTGGATGGGGAGGTGGGACTATGGCAAGGATGGGCACAGAAGAAATGGGAGGGTACCACATGGCAGATGATGCTTACCTCTTTCAACAGCTGTAAATCCTCATCTGATACAAGTGCTTGGGATGGCATTGGTGCACCTGGAAGCACAAACTGTGTTTAGCAATGCTGTACAGCAAAGGTCATTTGTATAAGTGTCCCATGTCAGACATACTCAGCACAACTATTAACTGCAAAGTAAGAGATGTGCGTGGTCCAAGGAAGTCTGTGACCCTGGGTGCTCTGTGGTTTGTCCAGTAGTTTTTGCCTCTCTATTTCAGCAACACAGCAGGACACTTTTTCACACATTCACAGCAGGTATGGACACTCACATGTCTGAGCAATATGCAGCACTCATGTCTGAGTGTGGAAGTTACTTAGGTCTCACTGAGACTTGCTCAGAAAATCACATTCCAGCTCCTACAACCTCAAGCTTTCTGAGAACTCTGCTCACCTCCGGTGCACGCACTGCGAGTTGAGGACCTGGACTCTAATTCTTCCCTTCCTGTATGCTACAGCTGCAGAACTGAGCATGCACTATGCAATGTACAATGTACACATCAGTGCCCAAGATATGAACATGTTGTTTTGAGAAGTTGATAGACAGTACATGTGTAACTGGATTTGTTTCCTCTGTCTCCCATATGTGATGTGGAAAAACTTGTCCCTCAGTAGATTAAATGTGTTCTTAATTGCATAATGATGCAGTGAAGCTGTGCTTAACTTGGGGCAGCTCCTTTCTCTATCTCTACCCACCCAGGCTGCAGGCATGGAAGTCACTGTCCCAGGGTCCCTTCCAGCTCAGTGTCCAGAATATCCCTCTTACCACATTGTTATTTTACCTGGCAGTGTATTTCTGATAGCAGTGTATTTTTGGTCTCTGTAAATAACAGAAATGAGCATCACAGAATTGTATGTCAGACACCATGCAATGGTATCAGTGAGGGGATGTGCTGTAACTTTCATGGGAGGGAAACTGGTGCTAGACCTCTAGACCTAGCTACAATGTCCAGTGAGCAGGGAATAAATGCCCATCATGTTATTTGTTCTACATTTACCCTTAATAACAATAATCACAACAGTAGTTAGTTCCAGGCATTAATGGAATGGGATGGATTTCAAAACCACATTTTTGTACTGGCATGGATTTAGAGTCACTAATTATTATGGATGCTTGCTTTGCCCCAAAAAAGAATTAGAGGGGATCTTAATTTCACACTATGTAGAAGTGAGATTATTTTTTAAATCTCTGAGTTGTTCGCATAACAAGGAAACTGATTTCCATTCATTTGTTTCATTTCAAAGAAAAATGCCAAATAAATTAAAGGTGCTACAGTTGTCTTATGCTGTCTTCTGCTCTTATATTAGTGTATTCAAACTGGAGTACTACCTGGGATTAGTATCCTAGTTAAAAGAGCGGAACAGGGCAACACTTCAAATTAGCACACCCTCCCCATCAAAGCATTGCCTGCCTATCTCTGAACATTGCTTCTGCCATTGACTGGTTCCCAAGGCTTTTCAGGGAGGGCTAAAGAAATTCATTAGCATGAATTAGTAAAGCATAGGGCAACAAGCAGGAAAGCCTGAATATTATAACTTTGTCCCTTTTTTTGGCCTGTAGCATAAATTTCTGGATGGAGAAGATAAATTATTTCACCCACTCCTCACTTTCCTTTACCCTTCTCTACATATTCAGAAATTTTTATTTCATGTGCAATCCCATCTGTTTTGTGCACCCAGGACTGTATTCCTCCAAAGACTGAGCAGTGTTCCTCCATCACCCCATCCAGAACAGGGCTGCAGTACATACAGGACTTCATTCATTTACACAACAGCACACACAGTGAAATGTTAAGGTTTTCTGTAATATACACAAAATAAACTATAGAGGGAAGGGGAAAAAAAAGAAGGCAAGAGAGAGAAGAGAGAGAGAGGAGGGAGAGGAGGGAGAGGAAAGGAGAGAGAGGAGAGAGAGGAGGGAAAGGAGGGAGAGGAGGGAGAGAGAAAGAAAGAAGCATGGGCTATTGAAGAAGAGTCCTATTTAAAGGGAATTTGGAGGAGGAAATTATTCCACAAAATCAACATTGCCCACAGCACATTTGCTCTCCTATCCTTAAATTCTGCCACCTTTAAGAAATTCAACTTCTTTCAAGGCAGTAGAATGCCAGATGCACAGCCTGGGGCTCACTTCTTACATCTTCCCTCTACTGCATCCCTAAACAAGCTCCTGGCAATCATTTGTGTAAGAACAGTGATGAAATACCGTGTGCCACTACCCTCCATTGCGCTCCTCTTCCTTCCCTCCCCTCTTCCACATCTTCAGAACTTATTCTTAACATAATATTAAGTATGCTGCAATTATATTTCTTTGGTTATTGATGTTAAAAAAAACACAACAAAGCAGAACAAAAACTCACAACTAAAGCAAATCACACAAATATAATACAAACAAAATAGAAATAGTCCTTGCATAGCATTTTGTAACGTTACTTTTCAAGGTGTAAGCAGCTAATCTACCTGAGCTGGAAAAATAGAGCAGAAAAGAGAGGATGGTTCGTTAAACAGTCTGCTGGATGTTTCACAAGAGCCCTCTGCTACAAAGATAGCATCTTTCAGGATTCCTCGCCCGATAAATATCGCTACGGGTTGGAATGACTGCCAGAGGGTCCTAATTTGTCCTGCAATTTTGTGACGCGGGGTGCTTAATGTCTTTTCTTACCTTTTTAAAATCAGAGTAAATGATACTTAAATCTCTTTTAAGACAAGCCTATTCCCCAAGCTGCTGGAGCGTTTTGCCGGGACAGAGCAATCCTACGGGAAGAAGCCCCTCGGGCCATTCCCCGCAGCCGTGCCCGCAGCTGCCCCGCTCCAGCCGCGCCGCAAGGCCGGCGGGCTGCGGGCACCCTGCCCCCGACGCTGTGCAGAGCTGGGCCGCGGGACGGGACTGCGGGCGGGACGATGCTCACCTTGGCCAGCAGAAACCGAGGAGGCGAGGAGGACGATGAGGAGGAGCGGCGGGGCCGCGGTCAGCGCCGCGCCGTGCCCTGCCTTGCCCCGGCCGCGCTCGGGGCCGGCGGCGGGGCGCTGCGGGTGGCACCGGTGTCCCATGGCCCCGAGCTCCCGGCGCCGCTCTGCCAGCCGCTCCTCTGGCCATGGCCTCGCTCCCTGCCCCAACTTTTTAAATGGCCCCGACACGTGGACGAGCCGCAGCCCGGCTCGGGAGGGCAGCCCCGCTCGCCTCGGGGGCCGGCTGGTGACTCAGCCCGCTCCGCCCCGGCGCGGGGCCGCTGGAACCCGGGGTGGGGCGGGGGGTGCCCCTGCGAGGCGCTGAGGCGAGGCGCTGGCCGGGCTCCAGCACCTTTATTAAAACCCCTCCTTTAAAAAAAAACAAGTGAAAAATCCCATGTTTGAATCCCCCGGAGCCCTGCAGGAGCCGCGGTGGCTGGCGCGGGAGGCGCTGGCTGCTCCTCCGCTGCCGTGGATGTGCGGAGGGATGGAACCAGGGCGGCAAAGGGGATGTTCAGACACTGTCCCAGCGCGGTGTACGGGGAGAAGAGCCCTGATTTAAAGTGGGTAAATCCGACCCACGGGCTGATGTGCCCCCAGCTAGCTGGACGTGGGAGTAAATCTCGCGGAGCTTACTTGTGTGAGAAGCCGTGGGAGGCTCTGGGGACGCGGGGCTCTGGGGACGGGCACCCCGCTGCCTTGGCACCCGCCGGCTGCTCACCGAACTTTCTGAAGCGTCCCTGGCTGCAGGGCTGTGACTGCCTCCTGACTTTTCCTATGCCTTAAATACAAGCGCAGTGCCACACCACGAAACAAAACTCAGCGATATGGTAATATTTAGCGATTAAAATCCTAACACTGTGCTTAGCAAGGTATTTTACTTATAATACAGCTGCAGACCTTGGCCTCAGTTGTTATTTAAGCCTGTAGATAATGAAAGCAACTACATTATATGAGAGCCTCCAGATCTGTTAAGGCACGTGGGCAGTTTAGTCCAGCAAGGTCTGCCTTACCCAAGGCTGCCGTTCCTCCTGCTGTCAGATCCAGCAAAGGATGATCGCCACTGCCAAGGGTGAGCAAGATGCTCCGGATAGTGCTGACCTGTTTCTCACACCGAGCCCAGCAGCAAGGTCTGACTTTGGTGCATGTCTGACTGTCTCTGCTTTCTCACTATTTGCTTCAGGAAGATCCTGAGGTGCCGTTCCAATGCTACAGAGATGGCTTCAGGACAGGAGATCCCAGTTTAGAGTCTATCTTTATGATTTGTTTTCCCTTCTTTTTCCATTCACTCATATTTTTTCGCTTTTTTTCTGTCGAATGAAATTAGTACATCACAGTCCAGCAATGAGACAATAGCACAATAGTAGAGATTGTCATTTTCCAAAACAACTTGCAGCCCTTTTCTACCACTTCAGTGGGTTTTGACTGGGGTCTAAATAGTATGTGGTGGAGTAAATCTGCCTGACAAGAGCAGTGGCTGTTACTATGAAACAAAACAAAACTTTCATTTATAGCCATAGTGTTGATATCTGCTCTTTGCCTTCACCTTTATCAAGTGCGTGTGAAACAATGTGGGCTCTGCCATCCTGGACACTTTGATAGGCCATCAAAATTGCAAAAGCTTTGCCAAGCAGCATGCTAAGATGCTATAAAATTCTTTTAGTAATAGAAGCATCTTCTCTATCAGATTCAGTAGCAAAGCTTTCCTTTATATGTCTGGGGACAGAGCTAATCTTCATGTCAATGGAGAGCCAGTTGTCAGACCAGTACATAAATTGAAGAAGCCTGTGTTTTGTACATATGACTGTATTTATATCTACCTAATTAAAAGAGTTTTTTAAAAAACAATCAAGGGATTTGCATTTAGTTCTGGTTTCTCATTAATAAAAGCAGAACACATTCATTTGAAGAAATTATCATAAATGGGGAGTCACAAGTGCTGAAAGGTATCTCCCTAATCTATCTTGATTCAACTGCATGAATCAGTGTCCCAAGCTTTAGCCTAAGGAAAGATTTAATTTGTTATGCATTTTAATTATTACAGTCTTGTAAATATTTAATAGATTGTGAAATAAAATAAATTATAGTCTATTATGATTTGAGCACAGGATACCTGTAAATATTCTGCACCTGCTGAATGGTGCAGAGTGTTTTAAGAATACTGAAAAAAAGATACATATTGAATTAAACTTTAGTTTCAGGTGAAAGGGTTCTGATTAGCCCAGAAGCTGCATTTTTTCACAATATGTTTTAGTACTGCAAACCGAAAAATGTGCAAGCCCACTTGCACAAAAACATACCAGAAAATTTTGAGGATGATGAGAAAAAGTTTCTGGATAGAAAATTTCTGGTCTTCCATTTACTATTAAAAAAAATCTAATATTTCTCTCTTGATTGGATTTGTATTTCTTGATAATCCTTCACCTGAAATGTAAATTTGTTTTCAGCAGATTCCTACTAATGGGCAAAAGAGTCAATCCTATTTGTGCCATGTGTTACAGTTTCTGAATCCTAACAGGCTACACTTCTCCAGTACTTCCAACCCAGTTATGAACTCCATTTCTTTTTAGACCATGCTTTTTACTAAAAGCATCAGTGTAGTTCCTGATACATGGGTAAGATAAACTGATTTTGGCATAATTATAATCCTCCTTATAATATACTAGAAAAAACAATATAACTTCTAACAACAATGTACATTTGCATTAAGCTCAGACTGTATATTATACTAAGATAATATTTCTACAGAAATTGGTGCAAATTTTAACAGAGCAAGTTCACCAAGCTTGTATTTGAGTTTATAGGAAGCTCGTATGGTTTATGACAGTTGTCTTTATTCAAGGAACTTACTGAAATTCAAGTAAGTATTCTTGTAAACAGGAGAAAAAATATGTCTTTTTCTATTGTATCTGGTTTTGTTTTGTTTAATTGCTTGATGAAATTAATGTTACACTATTGCAGGAACAAAACATATCCTCATTAAACGAATAGCTTGGAGGATGTTTTGGATGCTGTAATTAGCTTCTTTGAAATATTTATGTTCTTCCTAATGTTGCTTGAATAAATGTTAATTATGGCTAGTGGAAAGGAAATCAAAGAGCTGAGTATGTGAAAACATCATCTTCTCTGTCTCTGCAAAGGCAGGGTCAGGAGGTGCGTCACTGAATCCACTCGCTGCGTACACGCACACGCAGCCTGTGAAGAGGTTAATGCGTTCTGGTTCTGCTATGACTTTAATAAAAAATTATGAGAAATCATTCCTCCTACATCTGAACGCAAGCACTAGGAGTGCTTTTATCCATACTGCAGTTTCTCCACCAATATATTCCAAACTTACTGGAGAGTGCTTGAAATGGCTCACTGTGAGCAAGCATGCAGATGTTTCTCACAACTTCAGATGGGCCCATTAATAACTTGTTAATCTTTCTGTACAATGGGCAAGTTGTGTACATGGATTTTGCTCTTACTTGTTTATATTCTAGGGAATTACATTTTGAGTAGGCAAGTCTCAAAAATGAATTAATGGCTACTCAGATACTGTGCTCCTTCAAGGTATTCTCTCCTTTTATTGCTAATAATGAAGAGAAAGTTTGTGTCAGAACAGAAAAAAGATCCATAAAGAAAAGTCACTAGAGTCTCAATTAAAGAATAAGCATCGCTATAAATGGGCTTTTATTACAGTGTTGACCTAACACAAAGAGATAATCACTCAGTAGTAGTCTTTGGGGATGTCTCCCTGCAAATAGAAAGCAAACAACAAAACCCAAGTCGTATTGTGCATGAGAGACCCTGTATTTTCACAAAAAAAGAATCCTTTTTTATTTTATCTAAGATGATGCCTCAGCTCTTCCTTTATGAATAAGTAAAACTTAAATCATCCTCTAATGAATTAGATCTTGCCTGAACTACTGGAAATGAAGACAGAAAACCCAGCCCCTGTACTAAGAGAGACTCCACTAGGGAACAATGATGGGACTGATTGCAGCAAGTGTTCAGGGCTGTCTTCAAAAGTTACAGAATGTTTTGCATAAAAAAATTCTAGTATAAAAGAGACATGACTGAAACCTTTAATGACTAAATAAAATTTGATGATAGTATCTAAATCCAGGAAAGACATGATAATCTTTCCAAAATGGTGGCTACCTGTGAATACCCAGAAGAAATGTGTAATTTTTATGGACTTGAGTTTGTTTTAGAAGTGGAACAAGTCACAGATGATAAACCTTTCTCCACCAAACTCACACCATTTTCCATATTTTCCACAAGCATTCACAATTTATTCTATACAAACATGAAACAGAAGAGATTATTGTTCCATGAAGTCCTAATGACTGTAAAAAATACATAAATTTCTGTTCAAAGGAAAACAATAATTATCTACTACAATTACTATGTAAGAAGTATGGTTGCATACATTTTTCTGAAATAGGCTGATCTTCAAGATACTCTCATCTCACTTTTCTCTCCTTAATATTGTTTTCAGAATCTACAGATTTTATTAACTGAAAAGACTTTAAGCAAGAAAATAGAGGAGTAAAGGTAGATGAGTAATGACACTTAGAAAATGTCATTTTCTTTTCTATACCCCTGTGAAGTGAGTTGATTTTACAATGGGATCATTTATCTTATAATGAAAGACAAACTCGTATCGTGACCTCACAATGGTTTTGTGTAATTTTTTCACAATATGCACATAAATCCAGAAGAAAGGAAGGAATCATGAAAATTTGGTTTATAAAGTTAATATTTTTCCTAAAGTTCTGAATTGTTGTGGGCTTCAGAAAAAAAACCCAACATAATCCAGGACTAAATTTGGTTCACTGTCTAAACTCTAGTATTTCACCAAAAGTTTCCTCCCAGCTTCCTAGTAGGGTATAACTAATGCCAACTGTATGAAATTTCTTTTCATGGAAGCAACATGTAAGCACTTGCTTGAAAGTCTGAAGGAAAAGACCATAAGGAAATAATTTGGAAGAATTTGGAAGACTAAAATCCTCTAGATGTCTTCCAGTTTGAATCGTTCAGAGATTCTCTGCCCAAACTGTGAAGCAACGGGACCCCAGTGTCTTGTTTGTCCTGTTCATCTGCTCACTGTCTGCCTAAGACCAGAGCACTTGGCTCATGTCAGATTTACTTAGAAACTGTATTTATTAAGAGAGCAGAAAACTGAAGAATAATTCCTATATTTTTGTTATGTCAGAATAATCATAAACAAAAACCCAGTTCTACCAATCCCTTCCTTCTCTTCCCAGCACCACAAAGTTGCTCTTACTGTGTGTTAATCAGCAAGGCACCTTACCATGCAGGATATTATTTCTGTACAGGGTCTGCAACTATTTTTTTTTTTTAATTCTTCCAACCACTGAATGCAGAAGAATGCCAAAACCTAGCAGTAGAGTCTTTGCCCTCAAAATTCAAGAAATTTCTCTTTTCTTAGTTTTGGGGTTTTTGGAGTCTATCATAAGTACGGTTTTTTAAGGTGTCTTACCTGTCTAATCTGAGACACCATGATCAGACGTGAACTTTTCAATGGCTTTAAAATAATAAACTGCAACTTAGGAATTACTTAAACCTTTTATACATACCACATTCTTTATTATCCTAAAAATGGAATAGTTTTCTGTGCAGATTGATCAAATCTATCACTGATGATCAGTTCAGCATCCTTGCCCACTCCTTCCAGGTTTTGTTGAAAACCCTCTCATTATAAATCTGGCTGCTCATAATACATGATGGGTCATGCAGTTACTTCCAGGAAAAATGGAAGGTGACTTTCCTTATAAAAATGCTACTTAGCAGGAAGAAAACATTTGCAAATGATGAATAATACAGATTATTACTACTGCTATGAGTGGCATCTCTCCCCATAGCAGCAAATAAAACCCAACTGTCTACACCACTCTTGCACTCTCCATCTCAAATGACAGCCCTGGCGTGAGTAGGATCATTATTTCTTATTCTTATCATGGAAGTGAGCCCACAAAGGCTATAAAAAGTGCAGTAGCTTAGTATCTTAATGTATTTTAATAGGTTAAAAATGGATTAATGCCAGGAGAAAGACATAGTTTTGTTTTCGGAGGTTTTTTAAAATACACATAGAAATTTAGGACAAACTAGTTTTAATTGTCTTTAAGGAGGAGCATGACACTATCATATTCTTCAGGGAAATATCAGTCTACACTAATGAGATTTTCATTCCTAAATTCTTTTCATTCTGGTTTCATATTGCTGTCTCCCCAGACAAAAGAACTCCTCAAATATACACATCACCTATGAAAAACTTCCAGTTTTACTGATGACATGAGATTTTTAAAAAGTGTTATTTGTTTCTGTTGGTGAATATGATCAATGGATGCTGCAGAAATCAAGTATGACAAAATAACTCCAATAAAATAACGAAGTTGGGAGATCCAATAAAAAATAATAAATCAATTCAAGAAGTTCATGCTTAAAAATACAGTTTTTTTTTTTTTCAAATCCACTGAAAACTGACAGCAACTTATGAAAAGAAAAATTATCAGCCTTAAGCACACCCTAAAATGGAAGAAGTCCGAAATACATGCTAATGCATAACAGGCAAAAATATATTCTAGGTCAAGTTGGGTCTTTTCTTGAGGAGACGTGGTGAAATTATCAGAAAGTGTTATTTAACAATTATTACTGGAAAGGAGGTTGTGATAAAAGGACTACAGCACACTTCTCTCTTCCGAAGATAGTTTAACATTTCTCCATGCATTGGCACAAAGGGGACATGTAAAGGTTATTTTCAGTCTCGCCCTGGGCTGAGAGTGTTTTTGTAGAATAATGCAATGTAGTCCTTCCCAGGTTAAAAGAGAATGCAAAGCACTGTTAAATCAAAATGAAAACTGTATGCAACTTTTCTGCAATAACAAAATTGGGGCAGAAAACAACCAACTTTTTCAGTCAGGACAAAATCTACTTTTGATTTACATTCTAGAGATGCCAGCGTGAAAGGGACTTCACTTTGAGACTGAAGTCCTCAGTGTTGTGCTCCTGAGTAACAACCACCATAAAAAGGCCTAAGAATTTCAGTCAGGAAACTTCAAACTAACATGTGCATAGTCTGAAATCTATTTATACTCATTAAGGATCCAAAATTTTTGACATTTACAGTTAACATAATTTAAGGTTTAAACAAATCAAAGTTTGCCTGAGCTTGAATCACTATGCAAATTAATGGGATGCTTGAAAACAGAGGTTCAAATAATAACAGCACTCAGTGACACATAATGCTGGGATTTCTGTCCTTTCTGGGCAATCTTGTAATAACACAGAGAACATGGGCAGCCATCAGCTCCATCAGGAGTGACCATGCATTGATGCTTCTGAGCTCTGCTTTTGCCAGGCTTGTTTTCCCTGGCAGGTTTTTACTGACAGATCAGCTGAATCTCATTACTTCAAGGAGTCATGCTTCAGGAAGTGAACACCTTGAAATGTCACGACCTTTCCCTGACAAGAAAAAATGTCACCAAAGAAAACACATTAGAAGTGAAAGACAGAGACTGGGGATCACAACTAATGAAAAGACATTTATTGCACTCTAATAAAATAATAGACTTTAAAATGGAAACACAATTTCCACTTGAATGGCAGGTATAGAGTACGTATGGTGGTTTACCAGTACGTCAGTCCCTTGTGAAAGAGCATCTACTGCTCTGTTACTCTGGTTTGTCACAGGTGAAGCAGAGAACTAATGGAGCTACACTAACTTTAAACTCAGGCTGAGCCAGTTGACAATATATTCTGTTCTGGAAATTTTTATTCTAAAGCTACAGCTGCAGTGTATGTCAGGGTTGAGAGCTAACATTTCAGTAGACATTTTGCAAGACATATATGACCTGACAGCTCTTGGTGTTTGTTCCTTGTGACAAATGCTCTGAATCTAGAGACAACTTCTGATTTTCAAAGGTATTGAAAGGAAAAAAAAAAAAAATTATTAAAAGGAAAAATAATTCAGATGCTCTGTTATGCTACACAGTTATGCTAAGGACAGGTATCAGGAGACTTACATGAGTTTACACTAGCTGAAGTTTAGCTCCAGATAATCTTACTGCCTGGTGGCTTAGGGCTGAGCTCTATATACAATCATCTATGCATAGTTTTTCTCTATATTTATATACAATATTTTATGCTGCATATACAATTTTTGTACTCTTTTTCTCTTTTTGGTAGAATAGATGTTTTGTAGAATTTTGTACATAGAATATTACATATAAAATAGTCTGTGCTGCAAATAAAGGTTCTTCTCTATCTTCCTCCCAAATAGCAACAGAAGTTTTGGAGCTGATGCAACAAGGCAATGAAGCACCAACTTTGGCTTTCCTTAGTAGCCAGCACCAGCTCTGACATCTTAAACTGGAATTTACAGCATTTGACTCAATGCTGAACAAGGTCCTGGGCAGGTATGTGAGGGCAAGGGCAGCTACAGGGTGAACTGCCCTGTATTATGAAATCAGCTTTTCATTATGCAGTCATCACCACATGCATGCAACGTGATAATCCCAACTTTTGAAGCTCAAACGAGAAGTATTATTTTTCACTGATGCAAATGAAATCCCATAGAAGTTATATGGAACTATTTCCCAGCCTAATTGCCCGGATGACTTCTGTTATTATTGGAGAACATAATGCCATGCCCTACTTCCTTTTCTGGACTACCTTTTTCTGAAAGTTTGTGTGCATTTTCCAGTGCCATGGAAAAAAATATTTGTGCAGGATAGCACTTCTACAGGAACAGATACTTAAAGAGATTAACTACTCCTGGTGTCCCCCAAGAAGGAAGGTCAAACAGAGTATGTGTTACATACTTTTCTCAAAAACAGAGAACAGAGCTAGAAATTATTCATCAGAGGCCAACAAGGACAGCCAGTAAGGTTTGAATGCCTTGTCTTGGTTGGAACTTGGTAGGACTTAGATGGAAATATGGAAACATACCCTTCCCCTAGCCAACTAAAAGAGAAGGCCACAAACCACCACACACACTCTATGTTACTTAGCTATAACAGGCAAGCAAAAAAAGAAACAAGAGATCAAAAACTCCTTCCTTCCACTGGGACAAAGCTCTGTACACATTCAGGAGGCTCCTACATGGGAAAGGGGAGCAGACCCCTCTTTTTGCTGTACCCAAGAAGGTTTGAAGGGCAGGAGCACTGATGACAATCTCCCTGTAACAGATGCCCTGGTTGCCTCTGCAGAATGATTGATCACCAGTATTTGCATTTTCCCCTTTTCAGATAGCATGATTTCATGATTTTCTGTCTTAATCTTTGGGCCTATTTTGGGGTTAAAGTGGTAATTTTTCTGTCTTTTTAAAGTTTGATTCAGAAGTGGGAGTTGGGGTATCATCTTCTACAAAATTTAACACATTCCAGACGTTTTGAATTGATTCAAATCACACTGGGCATTTCCAGATTAAAGACCTGAAAAATTGTAAATGCCTCTGTGTGTTAGACTTAGAGCTTTTCCTAGCTGAAGAACACTTAGCCTTAATGCTCATATAGGCTTAATTCCATATACTGTGGTGACTCATTCTTTCCTCCTTTTTAAAAATCCGAGTTGGTAACTATCATAAAGCAGCTATAATATATATGTTATGCCTGTGCAACTCTAAAACTTAGTTTTAGGTACTCTAAAACCAATATTACTGTTTTATGNACAGATAGCTGGAAATTTCACCACAAAAGCTGCTGTAAAAAAACCCCAAACAACTCCAAATTCCCACTTCCCCCCCCCACCACCATTTTCCCCTATTTTGGCAGTATCCCTTTCTGCAGCCCAAACATACAAGTCTTCTCTTTAAGATTCCTTGGTATGTCTCCAGCCGTGTATGATCCTTTGACATGTGCATGACTATAGCCTCCTGTTCATGCAAACCATTTCACCTACATGGTAGGTAGAAGATTAAAGAGATTTTTTGCAGCCTCTATATCTCTTTCAGTTTACCAGTCCTGATTCATCCTGAATCACAATAACCAGAACCGTTTAGGAAGAGATCCTTAAGACTGAGACCAACTGCTAACCTAGCACTAAACCTTGTCCCTAAGTGCCACATTTACATGGCTTTTAAATACCTCTGGGGATTGTAACTCCACCACTTCCCTGGGCAGCCTGTTCCAGTGCTCAGAAACTCTTTCAGTGAAGAAAGACTCTCTAATATGCAATCTAAACCTCCTCAATGGTTATTACATGAAGATTTTCACCATCTGAGTACAAACTTTGTTTAGAAAAAGAGCAGTCTTAGAATCAAGTGTACTCAGGAAGCACAAAAAATTATGTTAAAGTTTCTAACAAATTTATTACTTTCTCACTATCTCTACTTAGTTATAAGTATTTCTTAATCTTGCAGTGACAATGTAAGAGCACATCCTTCTTTTGCTGCTGCAGACATATGGGGTGATCAGGTTACTTGTACATCTTCTCCATCCCACAAAAAAAAAAAGTTGAAAAATAATATCCTTGAAGTCAGCTGATTCTAAAAGTCAAGCACGAGTTGATGTCTCTTCTCTGGGCAGATCTAAGTCTTTGAAATGTCTTTTATAAGGGCTGCAACCTTTGCCACTGTGGTTCTCCTTTTCTGAATTGCTTGATGTTCCTGGTGTTGTCAAGGAGACGGTGGGATGATTACAGTCCAAACCCAAGGAACTAGAACATAATATTGTGTTCCAGCCATTTGAAAAGCAGTAGGCTTGTGATAGAGGGGTTTAGAACGAGCTTTTATACTTCAGTTGTTTTGTCAGATGTGTAATACCTGTGGGGAATAATGGTTAGAAACTGGGTAGTATTCAAATACTGTTAAAGAAGTATGAGCTCTTCATTTCAATCTAGTGAATAACCACACACACCTATTACAGGCCAGTTCTTTTCTTTCACATTCTCAATATACTCCTAAGGAAGCAAATCAGTGAAGTCAGTGAGCTTTTAAAAATAATGTGTCTGATGATGTTTTTTATTGCTAATACCTTAATTTTTTTTTTTTTTTAACTAAAAACAAATGTATTTTAAGAAAGATAAATCACTTTTGGGAAGGGGAAAGGTGAGAAAAATATTCTTATTTTTTTTGCCAAACTTGTGACCTTGAATTCATTTGGCACATTTCCTTGCTGGTCCCTCCAATCATTCCATCCAAGCAGGTGGACATAGGAAATCCTCAGCAATTTGTTCATCTTTACTGGTGAAGTAACTGATAAATGTTAAGAAAAGAAAGAAAACAGGTTTTAGGTAGGAACGTTTAGAACAGCAGGGTGTGAAAATCTCTGATTTCAAGGAGGCTGCATTATTATTGAACAGAAAAATATTATAATAAGAAAAACTTGAGGCATTAGTCTAAATTGATGCATGGAGTAAGTGTGGATACCCCAATATCTGTTTTTCCATCTTTATATCAGATCCAAACGTAGTCCAGTGTTAAAGCAAAAGTGAGAGGTTTTTAATACTGCCAAGTAATCTTGCACTTTCACACCAGATCATTTTCAAGGACACCAACTGATGTGATGCCAGCTACATAAGACAATGCTCTGGACTGCAGAAAATCAAATTTTAAAAAAGGAACTGAATTATAAAGGTACCTGGAATGCTGGCAGTAGAAATTAAACATAGTGAGAGATGAAGCATTCTGATTAAAGGAGTAAATTTGTTGTTAAATAACTAATGGAGTCCAAAATCAGCTACTGTTTTATGCATAAGAAAGCAGTGGCAGATGAAGTTGCACAGTAAGTCCCCCTCCTCTCACTGCTATTTACTGCTTTTCCTGGTCACCAGGACAAGACCAACATGTACCAGCTCCGATTGTGCTGCAGGGATTGGGTCACCACACTGCTCCCCTGGTACCTTGGTACTGTGGTATTGATTTTTATCTTCATTTTCCTCTGCCTTTAGTCAGAGTCAGGATTGAAAGCATGAGAGATGGATTCTCATGTTCGGACTCAGTTGTTTATTAATTCTTATCTATAGTACAGTGAGTGCTACAGCACTTCTAGATAACAAGCTAAAAGCAAAAAAATGAAGCTGTATCTCGCTCATTACAAGGTCTTTTAAAGCCAAACAGTCCAATTAAAAGCTAACACCTACATTATTTTTACTTTTGACCCAATGACCAAACACCCATGACCCACAGTGTGGCACCCTCCATTCAGTCATAAAAATACCACCTAAAACTAAGAAGAAGGAAAAAGAAAGAAGAAAAAGCAACTCCCCAAAACCTCTGCCCTGTCCAATTACTACATTCTAAAATCTCAAACTCCAAATCCTTCACCATGTGATATTACACACTTCCATTCAAACTACACACCAGTGACTCCAGCGCCATCACCCAAATTTGGAAGCCCTCTCCAAGGCCTCAAGTCAAAAGCAGTGTTCCTCTGAGGCTCAGTGCCTGACAGCACAGAAAGTTCAAAATTCTCAGGCTTCAGGGTTTCAACACTGTGGGAGATATTTAATGTTCATCAGCATGTAAATGGGGGACACTGGGGGGCACCAGCCTCCCCTGCCTATGCCATGCTGAGGGAAGACTCTTTAAAAGTGAATAACTCTGTGTTGTCTGGACAGCTTTTCTTGATCTCCAGCAAACCTTGCTTTTCCTCTCCTTTCTGACCAAAGGTAAGAAGATTATATCCTGCAAGCAAGAATTATCCATTACAAGGCTTCATGCTGGCTTTCAGTTAACTTCCAAGGAGAGGAAAGTTTACCTTGATTAGTTAGGAGAAGATTTATAAAGCAGGTATGGCAGCACAAGTACTGAAGTGATTGTCAATATGCCTGTCTGTAGGATTTAGCAGTACTAATAGTGGATCTAAATAGAAATAACAATTTACAGCTTGCTTTG
>VZTT01034380.1:10282-38988 GCA_013400855.1 Buphagus erythrorhynchus | reverse complement strand
AAAGATCCCCTCCAGTTTTAGGCAGAAATTTCATCTCATGCAATGGGGAGATTAAGCCTGCTGAAAGACCTCTATAAAGTAGGATTCAATATTCCCTTCTCTCTTCATGGAGATTATAAGATAATGCATCTGGAACAACATTAGCTCATCCAGGTCTGTGGTTTCATTCTTGATAGTCAAATCCCAGAAATCTCATTCTCCATCTGCCTGAACATATTTTTGGGTAAGGGGTAGGCTTCAGCTACCACACATGGCTGCGGTCAGATATTGTGAGGTTGCAAAGTGCAAGTTTTCTTATAAAATGTTATTTTTTCTTCCCCCATTTTAATTTTTGTTTTAGTCCNACAGAGTAGAGGAAGGACCCAGGGATCTTTGTGCCATAGCACATGAATGGAAAATTGTGATTCATTCCCCTGTTTGCTACTCCTTCAGATCTGATTTTTCTTCTGGTAGGGACCCACACAAAGAGCCCCTCCAGTTTTAGGCAGAAATTTCATCTCATGCAATGGGGAGATTAAGCCTGCTGAAAGACCTCTATAAAGTAGGATTCAATATTCCCTTCTCTCTTCATGGAGATTATAAGATAATGCATCTGGAACAACATTAGCTCATCCAGGTCTGTGGTTTCATTCTTGATAGTCAAATCCCAGAAATCTCATTCTCCATCTGCCTGAACATATTTTTGGGTAAGGGGTAGGCTTCAGCTACCACACATGGCTGCGGTCAGATATTGTGAGATGTCCTAAACATGAACAGAAAATTTCCGTCCTCTAAGTCATATCTAAACATTCCTCTTTCTCTTGTGCTGTATTTTCTTTCTGCAGCTGAGAGAGTTATGGTAGTTCAGGCCAAGAGAACATGTTTATTTCTCCTTTGGTAGTGTTTACTCAGCAGACTCCCAAACTTGGGTTCAGGCTGCATTTGCTTTCAAATGAGAATTATTTTGATGGCCTCAAACTTATTCTATATAGTGCAGTTGTGTCAAGAGCTAGCATTAAGTCACTGTCTGTCTGGATTAAGTTTTAAGGGTACAGTGAAGAGTCTGTGGATGGCTTGTTAGGAGACAGCTGGCCAAATGGACATAGACTTCCTTTGGAGTCTCAGCAACATCTGCATTCTTAAACAACGAGAGTATTTCTTACAAAACCAAGTGGGTTTCCTGTTAAGTTTAGCCTAGAAGTGAGATAATTATAGGAAAAGAAAAAGCTGAAACACATCTTAGGAGCTTTTAGGAGCTTATGACACTTTGTTTGGCCTTTTGAGACAGCTATTAGTCATTTATCCCCTTTCAGTTGCAGAACACTGGAGTGCAACATCTGTGCTCTGCTTCACCTTCCTCAGGACCATTCAGCAGAGATGGAGCAGATCTTCCCACCAGCATCAATCTCCTGTCTCAGGCATCTGACTCTCTCTGTCTCACAAAGTTTTGCATTTTGCCAGCAAGGACATTACTGTTTTAGTGACTTATGCGAAAGCAATTTTCTTATAACGTTAATTACAACATTATAAAAACATACATTATACATTAATTCCAGTCTTACAACTTCTCTAATTATTAATCATACATCTAATAAACAAATCCATAAAGGGCATTAGTTTCAATTACACTGATATAAATTATGAAGAGACATAAGATTTGTGCTGTGTTGTGGATCAGTGATGATGTTTTGATTTTTAACCTTATCTGAAACTCTGCCAATAGCATTTTTATAAAGCAGGTGATGTTAACCTAAGAACCCTTCCAGATCAGTCAATCCTGTAGAAGAAATTCTCAATGTAGCTTCCATGTTGTCCAAACATATTTATTCTTGAAAGAATTCTAAGGGAGAAAAAATAGTTCCTTTTTTTTTTTTTTTGTAAAAAGACTGAATTTTATTCATATTAGAGAATTATAATGTAAAAAAAAATAGTGGTTTCCTCAGTAAATAAGCAAAATTTCAAAGTTTTATTTTTAGCTTTATGACATATTTATTTTCTCATTTCATATTTTGCTCAGAATGATTATTCAACAAATTGATCTCCAGAAGTTGCCTGGAATCACTCTGGTGTTAGAAAAAATTCAGCTTCTTCTTTTGTCCAACTATTTTTTCCATGAAATTTGCACATATCCATGAGATGATGATAAGCAGACTGGGGAGTGATCTGAAGAAAGTGCCCTGCATTTTAGCCCTCAATTATACAAGGTGATCTTAAGAAAACAAGAAGTCAAGTCCTGGAAGGTCTCTGAATAGCAATGGAAAATAATTCATGCCAGATTGTTCCTTGTTAGTTGTAAAGAGAGACTGTTGTAAATTGATTAACAGAGAGCTGATGGATATTCTTCACAACTAAAGAGTAGTTTCTTTGGTTTTACAAACTGATAAAAACAGGTGAGTTAGAAGCCTAAGTGACAGTGAAAGTCAATGAAGAATAAAATACTTGGGACACGAAGCATTTGAAAATGCCCTGGTGGGGCAGTGAATCCTGAATTTGTAGCATCAACCAAGCAAATAAAAGGTCTTCAAAGCTATGAGGTCTGTTATCTTTCAAAGAGTTAGATGAGAGAAATCAGAATGGCTTCATGGGAATTCATCTGATAGTCTGATGGTCTAAATAACTGCTTTATAAACTGCAGCAAGATGTGTGTCAGGGCCTTTGCCACCTCAGAGCCATAGAGCATGGAAAGATACCATAGTAAGTCATCATAATAATATTTTTAATTCATAAGGATTTCCAGCAAGTCTACAGATGTAACAAAGTGAAAAATAGGTGATGTCTGATCAGACCAATCTACCTTTGCAAATAAAGTATAGCACTGAAATTACTTCATTTAAAAGCAACTACTACTTTAGATTTCTATCAGAAAGTGAAGAAGTTACTTCTGCCCTTGGTGAAAGCACATGGTTGGTGTTTGGGAAGCTGTACCAGTTCAGGCACCTGCAAAACTGAGTCATTTTGCAATTTGGTGCATATTCATAGCAGCACAAATAGTTTAAAATGGAATCTGGAAAGGAAATGCTGGTTTTTTTTAATCATTGACTTCTTGCTACAAGTCATCATACAGTCTGTACAGCTTCAGGCAGTTCTGGACTAACATCATCACCCTGCAGCTCAGGTGACTCCCTCACATTCAGGTAGTGACCAGAACAGTGATCTCCAAATATTCCTTGAGAGAAGCTTTTGCAAACAGCTGTAGGCTGCCAATTGATCATATAGACTGTTGGCAAATATTTATGGTTAACAAAGGCATGGACAGGATGCCGGATTGATTCACAAATGCTTTTTGGCACAGAAAAATTACCCAAATACTCAGTGAGTCATATTTGAAGGGAATAATTAGAACAGCTCTTAGGCAGTCTGAAAACCACATCTTCTCAATCAAAGTGTCTTTAGAAGGAGCTGAGATGTTCAGTTTTACCTACACAAACACAAGCCTTATGTCATTGAAGAAACCCCAAAAGGTGAAAAAATCCTGAAGAATAATTTCACAGAGTCATAAACGTTTTAGATTGGAAGGGACCTGAAAGCTCATCTAGTTACAACTCCCCTGCCTTGGGCAGAAACAGCTTCCACTGGACCAGGATATTTCAAGCCCCATCCAACCTGGCCTTGGACACTTCCAGGGATGGAATTTAAATGATTCAAGCAGGCCAGGTGAATTCAAATTTGGTCAAAACAGGGCCTGCACAGTATTTCACTAGAGGTTCTTAAGTAGGGCACAAGCTCCTCAAGAATGAATTAATGCAAGGGGACTTTCTCTTTTCCTCTCTCGTGTGTGAGGTTACTCCTTGTTGCCACAGTTCCTGCTCTGCCAGCTCATTCCTGCCTCAGGGGAAGGACATTATTTAATAAATCTGATTTTGGTTTTAAATAGGAGGTTTTGCATTGAAATAGATATCTGAGCCAAGCCAGCAGAATTTGTGAGATGTGACTGGAGCAGAGTGGCAGTGGTAGACCAGAATGGTTGCCCTCAAAGAACAGGAGATAAATATTACAGCTGAAAGGAAACCTCATTCCCTGCATTTGTGTGTTTTAATATGTAACATCCATGTATTATAAATACTTGCTGATGGACTCTAAACCCCTGCCAACTTTGGGATTCTGTTCACTATTTTAATAATAATTTAGGTGTGAGGGTTAGGATTAACAGCAGGCAAACATTTCTTTTTTTTAGCCATTAACCATGGCTGCTGGATCTCAGTGAGCCTACTAAAAGTGGGGAGTGGGTTAGCTAAGAGAATAGTCATTGGGGAAAAATGAAACTCAGATGTATTGAAAACGTAAAAGAAAATTGCAAGAAGCACAGGGAAGGAAATTGATTGGACAAAACAGGGAACCTTTGTAGCTCTTGGTAGAAAAGGTGAAAATCAGTGAAAAAAGCAATAGCAAGAAGGAATAGGAGACAACCAGAAAATAATGATATGTCAAAAAGATGCTTATGCTCTACACAGAGAGTTTTGAACCCATGAAAGAGGGAAAGAATTAATATCACCCTCTTTTGGCTTTGGTGACTTGCACTGTGGCAGAGGAGTAGAACACAGGGACACACAGGAAGGTTATAAGGTTGTGTGGGTTTGTCCAGAAGATGCTAAGCAGGGTGAACAGGAGGAATGTAAGGTGGGCTGTGTGTTATTTGTTAGAGAAAAGGAGTTATTGCTGCTTTGCCAGGTGGGTTGAGGCAGAAATCTCATACCTCTGAAAGTAATACCAGATCCCAGGGGCTGGCTACATGGAAATCTCCTCTATCCACAGTGTTCATTAGGCCATTTGCCTCTATAAAGATCAGACAAATTTATGTTGAGCTAGGTCACATGAGGCCAAAACCTCACCTGCTTCAGGCTTTCAGGACTGTACTTTAATGACAATTTAGGATCTAATGGAAGGCCAGGAAAAGGGTCATTTTATATCTGGAATATACTAGTATCTAACGCCAAAATGATGTAATATATCTGATTGCACATTATGTATAAATCAGGACAGCTCTTTAGTAGAAGCACCATATGTTTTCCACGCCAGTAGAGATTTACACAGATTCCTGGGACTACCTGCCCGGGTTAAGGCACCGTGACTCTCTTCCTCCCTTCCCAAAAAGCTTGGCCACAGCAATACACCCAAGCTGGCCTTTAAAATAACAAGCCACAATAGCAAGAATGACAAAAAACAAGCCCCAAAGCCAGCGAGTGTGCAGCCAGGCTTTGCTGCCATAAAGGCCAGTGCTGGCATTCTTTGGGAGCGTGGGGAGGGGGGAGTTGCTGCATTCCCCTGGAATGCAGCGAATGGCTTGTAAATTAGAGTCCCTAATGAAACCGCGCTGGTGTCCAACTGCAGCAATCATCTGGTTAAAATCAGGCAGTAATTCCACTAATTTTACTGCCCTTCTCCCAGCCCTCAACGCCTCATTTAGGAAAAAATGTTTATGTTCCCCTCAAAACACCTGCATTTTAACTTGGGTCCCCAAAGCAATTATTTTTATTTTATTTTATTTTTAAGACTTTCTATTGTGAAATGCAGCATCCCTCCCTTTTCTGAGCTGAAGCACATGAACGCCCTGGGATTCCCAATCTTCAGGCATGTTTAACTAGCACTATTTTTCTTGCACACTTCACAAGCTTCGCCATCCTATATATTTTCCACCCACAGCTGCTGTCCAGAAGAGTTTAGGATATATTTTTTTTCCCCCGTCTCAGTAAATGATGAAATAAAACTACGTAGAGCTGTTTGCATTGTGACTAAGGAAGTTAAGGTTGATGGAGGTGATAGTGACTGACACTTATCCAATTTCAGGCTTTCCAAAACGTCTGTGGTTCTTATCATGATTTAGTCTCTACTAGACCTTGTAGACATTAAACAACAAGAATGAGCACTATTCTCACTCAGGAAAAGAAACATTATATAGTGGATGCTGGAACACTACCACAATGTGCTGTGAGATCTTACCATCTGCTATTCCATTAGGGTGAGTTATTCATTTTGTCTCCTTGGTTTCATGTTCATTTAAAGCTTTGATAGATTATGACTAAAGATCTCCTTCAAAAGTTGTAAGCAGATATCCCCAGCCCGTGATGATACCATTTCTTGAAGCACAGACATCCCAGACAAGGGAAATAAGCTTCCCATAAACAGTCAAATATCTTCCTTTCTCTCCAGTCTACACAATCCTGAAATACCTAGCCTGTCAGCAAATTCTTTGAGAAAACAGATAAATTTCCCATTCCCCAATCACCTGAAAATATCTCCATCCAGTTTGCTGAATTCCTACAGTCCTTTCCATCAGGGCAAAGCCTCAGCCAGGCCAAGGTGTGCCAGTGCTGGGGTACAGGTCCTGGCAGATCAGGTAGGCAAATCTAGGTGCAGCATCAAACTCCCTCCCTATTTCACCTCAGAAAACAAAGAACCAGGGCTATGTAAAATATTGTAGCTATCCATATGACTGTTGCTTCTGCAGTTATAATTGGGTGGAATGGGAATTTTCCATGCTAAGCCAATTCCATGGGGAACACTAATTTGTTGAAGATGTAAATTAAGCTTTCTCAAGTTAGCAAGGAAAATGCTGGCCATGATTTCTGAAGAAGCAGATCTGGGAAAGCTGTAGCTTGAAGCACACAACTCAAGAGTGAGGAAGCATCTACTTTCTTTCCCTCACACCAATGTAGCATACTCACTGTTAGTAAACTTGGAGTCAAGCATGCCTAAAGAAGGGAAAGAGTGGTTTGTTTTGGTTCCTGCATCCCTCGGAAAATGGCAGAATCTTTGATGTTCTCACAGTAGAAAAAATAGAAATCTTTGCCCCTACAATACCAGAAAGCAAATTTCTTCCTTCTGCCGCTGCTGGTTTGATAAAAAAAATTATTCTGGACACATGGCAAAATATCTAAGTGGGAAGACTTAACTATTACTGCTGATTGCAGTTAAGGGTGATGGACATCCAGCATCCTACTGGCAGAGAGGCTCTGCCTCCTCTTGGGATTTCTCTCTGAGCTCAAGGGTAAGAGCAGAGGCTGGTTATGTCCACTCAGGGCTGAAGCCCACAATGAGATGAGGGAAAAGGATCAAACTCAACTTCTGGACATGCCTAGTCACAAGAGGAGGTTAAGGAAAAAGAAAGACCTGTTGACAGCACCCAGAAACACTGTGGGGGGAGGCAGTAGCTCAGGCAAAGCAGCAAAACCAGGCCTATGCTTAATCTCAAACTTCAAAGAAGAAAATTCCTCAGAGCTAATAGGTCCCAAACCAAAATATGGTCAGGTATGGAACATGTGGTCACCACAGCATCCTGGAGGCTGTGAGAGGTGAAGGCTTACAAAAGCAACTGGGAATCTCCCTCATTTTTTTTTTTTTCCTTTCTTTTTATATCCCCTTCTCCCAATATTTTCTGCTTGCCTGCCTCCTTTAAGCCTTTGTTTTGGGCTAACTGCATCTGAACTCCCTTGGACTTGATGGTGCAGGCCTACAACGGAGCAGAATACACAAATGTAATCCCAATAATGAATGGGAATGAAGGAAATATCATATTGATCACTGAATCACATCCAGTTTTAATTAAAAGTATCACAGGCAGATTTATGTCCAGCATAACTTCTCCTGCTGTTTCCAGGTTGTATTTATCTCCTAATTTAATTGTTTTTGGTGTCATTTATGAAAGCTGCCTCCCAGCCAGAGATAACATAGCATTTTAACACTTTATCTGAGTTTACTTTCAAGGAGCTTTCTGCTTTTTGAATTTTCACTCAATTTGACATCTTTCTGAGAGCTGGCAGAAGCAATGTGCAGCTTGATGCTTTAAAATGTGCAATTGTTGGAAGGTAGGGAAGGAGCCTTTCTTCAGCTGACTCTTATTATGAACTCACTTCTGGGACTGAGACTCCAATTCAGCAAATAGCATCCCATTAAGGTCAAAGAGCCTGTTGAAGAGTGTGAGGCTGTATGAGAAAAAGAGAAAGTAGACCTTCTCCTCTAAGGTGTTGCAGAAAACCTACGTGAAAGTCTAATATTTGAATTTGATTTGAAATACAGTTTTTTTTTTTTAATTTGGATGAACTTAAATCTTCAAACTTCCAACACTTCTTCTAATGTTTAGCCAAAATACACCAGAAATGATAATGGTTCCCTTTTACCACTGAGAGATTAATAATCTCCTAATTTCTGGTGTTTTCCCTTCTTTCTGTCTTCAGGGATCTCTGGAAGCTAAATAAGAAAAAAGGTATTTTACTGTGAGCTTTTCTGTAGTTTGACAGGTGGGAAGTAGGGAAAGAAACTGCTTTTCATAAGAAAACAGCAGAGCTAAAATTAAAAGTAGGACTTGGTTTTAACAACTCTAAATTACTAGACAATTTGAAACCCACGTTTCACTTCTTGACTTTTCACTTGGAGAAGTCAAACCAGAACCCCAAACACATCCATTCTCAAACCTTGGGAGATTTCACATCCTGATCTGAGCTTTCCAACATGCTCCCATTTCTGATTAATGCATACCAAACCTACTCTGTTATAAAGTCAAATCAATGCCAAATGTGGTGGTGATTTTTTGATAGGGAATAAGCGACATCCACCAATATATTTAACACAGGTCAGTAGACAGCCTACAGTCATGACAGTCTTGAACTAGTGACCTAGAAAAGAAAGACTCCTTAATCCCTTTACCAAATCCTAAACCACTCAATTCCTGCCCCACCTCAGCAGCCAAGGTCTTTTATAGATGTGCTGGAGGGTAATATGTAAGCCAGCAGAGTGTAAATTAAAGAGGGAAAAAAATGCTCTACTTGCAATAACATCGTAATTGTGGAATTTGAGAAAATAAGGGACTCAGGAGAGGTCTTCAGTCAGCTTGTCTCAAATTCAGTGCAAATTTATTCTGAGAATATTTTGGCACCTGCAAGCAGCCCAAAACTTTTATAAGCATCATAGCAAGGGAAAAGTGATGCAAGTGAAAGACTGCAGATAGACTCAGAAAAAGGTCTTGATTGTTCATCTGACCTGTTGGCTTCCTCTGTTGCTACATGAGCTTACTTTTATGACTGTCTAACTCCACTGATTCCCACAATGACATTAGGAAGTCTCACTGGCACACAACTGGAGGGTTTAATCTTCAGGGATGAGACTCATGCCTTAGAAAAGAACAGAAGCCACAGACATCTATCTCATAAATCCTGTGTTGTTTAATCTGGTTTCTTCATCTTTGTCTTGGGATTGCCATAGGAAGAGGTTGTCTCTTGTGTTTTCTTACTCTTTCACACAGGTCCTGACAAGAGGAACCATGAGAAAAGTATTCATTTCGGAAGCTGTTTCCAGTAACATAACAGAAACGTAAAAAAGGAGTGGGTTTGAATTCTAATTGAATTCAAAGCTACACAGCACAGACCAACAACAGCAAACTCTGTGCCTGTACAGTTGGAATTTTGCTGCCAAATGTGGTTAAACAGTTTTTCACTTTTCCCCAAAACATGAACATTGTCTAAGTAGAAAAGTATTTCCATTTGTAGAAGGGACTTTTTTTCATTTTGTACATCTGCAGGCATAAAAGGACCATAATAGACCACAAATTAGATCCGGGAACTGAAATAAGCTCAGCTTGTAACTGAGACCACAGGTCTGTAAAAAAACCTATAGCATCATTTTTCGGTGAGCTCTTTTTTTTTTCTTCTTGTTTGTTTGTGTTATTTTTTTTTTTTATGGCAAAGCAAATGAAAACTCATTTTATATTCAAATATGACACCATCTGTTCCCTGAGTTAGAAAAACTGGGTGAACTGATCCAATATACATTGCACTAGAAGGAGGGGAACAAATGCAGAAATATCTCTCTCTCATCTCCTGTTTTGTGTCCCACTGTTCCATGACTTGACCACAAAGGACTTGCAGATGGCACACGAGGGTTTTGTTTTTTTTTCCCTCTGTTTGATCTGGTCCCCCCATTCTTCTGGGCTAGAATTTTCCCTTTCTCAGTGTGATGTGCTGCCTGTCTCCTCTTCCCTCTGAAACAGCCTCTGCTATTGCTCTTCCCCTGAGGTGATGGAGAGCAGATCACACAGGATCTATTGCCACAGTCCTGTGGCAGGCTTAGTCTGAGAGAGGTGATGCTGTTGGGCTTGCAGGAGAGGTGGTTTGTCATAGGAGACACATCTCACTGCTATTTGTGTTCACTTCTCCCACTTGATCCTATGATCATACATGATCCTATGTGATGTAGGAGCTACCTCCAGGAATGGCTTGGACCAGCACAGTGACCAGATACTGAAAGTCTCCCCTATGTCTTCTGGATCAGTCCTATGAGAACCCTTTTTATATTTAACTCTTTATTTGTAACCATGAAAGGAATAAAGCAGACCCCTTGCAATCACCTGAAGGACTGGACAACAGCAGGTGGTAACTTAATAAAAGGAGGAAAGGGACAAGTAAAAAACCTACCATGTGTGGAAATCCCTGGGAATGTGGAAAATACTCCATATAGCTTTAAAGCTCATCAGTCGAAACAGCATGAGGAAAAGTTCCTGCAAAAAACCTCTACCCCCTACTCCCTTCTACAATGAGCCAGAAAAAGAAGAGTCCCTAAGCTAACCCGAGCCTGACAATGGCTGGTTGTGAGGCATATGTTAAACAATTTTGGGTTAACGTGGGCAAAGGAAATCAGCTATGAAACTGTATTAGGGAAACATGAGACCACTGTAATCTGCATAAAAATAAATTTGGGTATATTCCCAACACACAATCGCACTGTGGAATTGCAGGAAGTGGGCTAATGGGAGGGAAACTTTGCTTTCCCTAAAGAAAACCTGCTCGAGATTAATTTTTTTTTTTTGGTGGAAATACAGCTACTTTCATATTCCTCTTATATTGCTGTGTTTGGAGTTGAATGAATAGTTTGGATTAAATAACTTCCTCCATGAAATGAACCTTCTATTATTATTGCTCAAAGACTGTTGATAACATGCTGGGGTTTCCTGTGCTTACTCTTCATTTCTAATTGTTCAACAGCTTGAAATTATTTATGTGTATTCCTCCAAGGATTGATCAGGGTTTGGGTTGAGTGTTTGGTTTTCTTGTGGCATTGGAGCTCTATCAGTTATTGTGACAGGCTCCTTCACTTTTCACCTTTTCCATGGCCCCTTCTGGAAGGGGTGTGCCACTGGAGATCCCAGAAATAGAGCAAATCCAACAATAATTCCTGTTGGGGTGGGCTCTGGAGAAGGTGATGCAAGGAGAAAAGGCTGTGTGAGCTTTTTTCTTTGCTCACTGGAGTGGGGAACAACTCCTCTGAGCAGGGACCATCACCCAAGGGGACATTTTGTCCCTCTCCAGAGCTGTCCCCAGGCTGGAAGGCAGCAGGCTGCTACAACACAGGCTTCCTAGTTTGCAGGAAACAGGTTTGGTTTTTGTTATCCTTTTGGCTTTAGTCCCATCTGAACAGCAACCAGCATTTTTTAAAACTTGGAGCAAGGCAAGGCCTCCTGTGTTTCCGCCCGGGAAATCCTTGGGGCTGGTGGGGTGATCATGGTGGGTGCCACCACTGCTGGCCAGGCTGTGACAGCATGGGACACTGCCATGGGACACTGTGGAGGCCACCTGAGCACGTGGGGTCTTTACCTGGGCCACTCCGTGCTCCAGCCATGTAGTTCAGATATCCTGGCTGACTGTCTAATTCATCATTATTTTTGTCCTGACAAAATTCCCATTAGGACAAAAGGAGGTCAGTAGGTTCTATAGCTTGGTAGCACATCAGGTGCTCAAGAAAATTGAGATTTTGCTAGTTTTCCTGCTAAAATCAAAGTTGTTTGAGCAGTCCCAGAGTGTTCTTTTAGGTTTGCCTCTGGTCCCACATACTGAGGGCTCAGGCAGGCTCCTATGGTATCCTACCTTGAAGAAGAAGGGAACTCATCTCAAATATTCCCACTGCTGCTGTGCAAAAGCAGACATGAGCCCAGGGTTGTCCCTTTCACCCTTCTATAAGCAGTTATTTCACAAAGGGAAAAGAGGGAGCAGAGGCAAATAATCATTTCAGCAAGAAATGTGTCTAATACTTTTCCTCTGTGAGGCTGCCAGCTGGGTGTTTGCTGAAGGAAGAGAACAACAAAATACAGAGCAGGACAAGGAAGGATAAAACTTACTTGGCTAAAAGCAAATCCAAACTTTTCATGTTGTAAATTTGGAGGAAGGAATGCAGTCCCCTCCTTCCTTCCCCACCACTCACACACACAAAACAACCTGAAGCTTGTAGTTAAGAAAATAAACTGCAGAGAAAGCCCCTGAAGGGCCTTGGCAGCAAACTGTTCCCACTAAATTGGGAATCTGCACACTCATAGTCTGAAATAAATTAAGATGCTGGGGGGTGGAGGGGAGGAAGAAAGGAAGGGAGGGGGAGAAGACAGGGGAAAATCAACAGCTCTGGGGTGAAACACAGGTTGATGCTGCCTCATCATTTTTAAACCTAAAATAAAACAAGCAAATTTTCTTTAACTGCAGGTCAAAATAAAAGGGGAAAAAAAAATCTTCCCTCATCTGTTCATGGTAATTACTAACAGAACTCAGCCCCTGCCAGCTGCAGAGTTCATGGATAAATGGAGGGACACATTATTCTCTCTCTCTGGGATCAAAAACTCAAACCTTGTATCTCAATTTGCCTGTGGTATGTCTTTCATATACTCCTGCAAAGTCATTTCACTGGGCTGTTCAGTCGGGACTTTTTCATCAGACAAAAATTGTGATGTTTGCAGGCTTTCAAGTTTATTTTAAGTTTGCTTCTGAATGAGAAACATGACTCCTGCAATTTCCCAAACTTTTATTATGTCATTATAGCGTATTTATTATTGGATCTATCCACTTTCCTTGTTAGAAGCCAGTCCCAGCAGGGCGGGTTCATGCTCTAACCCTCAGACCCTGCTCTGGATGCAGGAGGGTGTGGAAGTCCTCTGGAGGTACCAAACCAGGTGAATATTTGGAAAGGATGAGATGATATTCACCAGAATACCTCAGCTCTTTACTCTGTGATCCCAGTGCAAACTAGGAATTGATTTTTCTGCGTAAGTCACTTGTCCCGTGGTGTGGCTTTCTCTAGTTCATGAGCTGTTGAAGTGACAGTGATGATGGACCTGATCACAGTGTACACTGATGAAGGAGAAAGGGATCATATCCTATTCCTGGTATTTTCCCGTGGCTGTTTCTCAAGGCAGCTTAGGGTCTTTTGCCAAGCACAGAGAAGTAGAACAGTCTTGATGTTTCTTGAAGTTGTCACAAATAAATTAATTGGGTGAAATAAAGTTTGCTTGAAAGCTGCTGTGATTCAACAAGTTGACTGCACCGAAGAATTCACGTCATCATACTGCTGAACATCCCCGTGGATCAGAAATGCCTTCCCTCACAGATAGCAATAGGTAATTCAGAGTCACAAACTGTGCATGTCTGTGTTTGCACGCAGTGTTTCAGGTAAGGCAAGGATGGGTGTGTATTTGTGCTGCTTGTGAAGTTAAAGGATTACCCCTGTTCTCTACAGACTGTTTAGCAAGACCAGAGACACGTGATTTTATCATGATTTGGTGGTAAAACAGATGATTTGCAGTACTTTTTGAACGTCTCTGATGGGTGAGCATGGAGAGCATTTCTGCTGTAAAAGTAGCGGAGAATGATTAATGACAATTATGAGAAGTTTTAAGAAAACCATTACAGCATTTTTCAGAGTAAGAAAAAGAAGCAGGAAGCACAGGAGCAGAGATCAGATCTAACTATTATCTATCTCACTTGCTACATGCCCTTGGTCAGGGCCCCATGTGTTGGTTTCCTTACCATAAACCAGACAGGGTTATCTTCTTTCACTACCTTTCAGGACACTGAGAGGTTTAATTCATGCCTCCTTGCAAAACACTTTGACATCCTGGGGCTGAAATGCAAAGCCTTTTTATGATTCAGGGTTTTATTCATTTTAGTGTAGAGGTGTTTTTTTGTGACACATGCTAAAGACATGGCACCGTGGCTGGAAAGTGAACTCTCTGTGTCCCAGGAAGTCAGTCTGATGGACTGCAGCATTTCATTGATGCATTTTAATGTATACCTTTTATACCTTCACCACTCTGAAGTGGAAAACTGACATTATCTGGTCCGATCTCCTGCTTTCTTACTGGCTGATTACACAACAGAAGAGGCTAGGCCTGGGGCAGATCTATTTTCTACACCTATTATGTTGTTGCACAGTTGAAGTTCAGTTGTTAGCTGCTTTTAAAAACGACAAATGTGCTCTAATTTTAGAGCATCATAGCAATCATTGTTTTTATTTCAGTAGAGAGGAAAAGTGGAGGAAAAAAACAGCTTGGGACTTAATAAACACCTTAGCCTGCAGCCTTCGACTTTATTCATGAGGTTTTTTATCTTCTCTTCCACTCTCCATGCACTCACTGCATCTTCTTTACTGCACAGTCTTAAATTACCATTGCAAAGGTTATATGTTTATTTACAAAGAGCTGGCTATGAATGGTGATCCTAAAGGCGAGGAGGGTGTCTCGTGGCAATAAACATCTCTTGCTCTCTTAAACACCAAGGCCAAATGAATAAGGTGATGTTTAGTGCCTCAGACATATTATGGTTTATGGCTTCATTAACTACCTGACCTGTATTGTGTGCAAATTTCATCAAAGTGAGATGCATATTTATTCCCTTAGGTGGGCTGGCTGATTATGTTCTTATTCTTAAAGGAACAGCACAAGTAATTACTTACAATTAGTGTTGTGAAAGTAAGGGAATTTTGTGAGGCGAGGTAATTTCATATACCTGAAATTTCACTTAACAGAAAGAAGACAGTGCAATGAATATATATACTTGGGTGAAATTGAAAATACATGTATATGGCTTTTCTTGACTCTTTGCAGCATAAGGGATAATTTTAGCCATTTAAGCAATTAAAAAAATAAAAAAAACCAACCCTTTTTGGACAAATTGTTTTTGAGTGCATACAGTTCCCCTTGCCAGAGCTGAGTCAGGTCTTTAGGATCAACTGAATGTGAAACTTTAATTGTTCACATTTCTTGTCCCATCCCCTGCTCTCTCCTTTGCTTTTTGCTCCATACACTCTTAGTTTATCCTAGGAGCTGCACTTAATTTCCCTACAGGGTGCTGGGGATATTATTATCATTGTGGGTTTTTAAAATTATAATTGTACACACAGATCCTCACTGGTGGTTACACTGAAAACCTGAATTTCAGTCTACCATCTGACTGGAGGCCAGTTTTCCTGGAGCACAAAGTGTATCTTGGGGTGGTTTCATGCAGACATGCTGGGATGAGGGTTTCCCTGTTATGAGAGGTATTATTACTCATGAAAGAACTGCAGCCAATGCAAAAGGGTCTGTGTGGCTCAGAAATGAGAGCACTGCCTTCTCTGCACATGGAAGATACCCCATGGCCACAGCAGTGCTTGTTTGTAGGGTTAATAAAACACAGCTTTATATTCATCTGTCTTTACTGTAATGGAGATGTTTCCTAAAGCCTTGAAAGATGCTTCTGGTGTTTGCAATGACCAGCTTTAACTTTGCTGGTGGGTCAAAGGTAGCTGAAATATTTGTGGCCCTTTGGCAGCCTAACTGTATGTGGCTTTTCCTCTCCAGGATCAGTCAAAACAATGTGTGCTGTCTGTCCAGTAACATGATCATGGCTCTCAGCCCTTGCATTTCCATCAGGCCTGAGCCTACTCCTCTCCTTGTTCCAGGTACTTACATTTCTAATCCTATCAGACCAGGAAAAAGGACACTGGAAACAGCCATGCTCAGAGGACAAGTTGGTGGATGACTGACTGCAGGAGACAGCTCCATGGAGTCCTGCTGAAAGGACTTCTTGAAAGTCACATTTACAGTTTAACCATAAGTATATGATGTATTTTGCCACGTGCACTGACTTAACCAGAGAATGTCATGGAGCTAATTCTGAGCAATTGGATGTCTGTGGTCTAACCACCAGCAATAGCTGAACACATGATGAATGGCCTATGGTCAAAGTACATATCCTGAGCATGGGGAAGCACAGCTTAAGCTGCTGTTCCTCTGTGGTAATGTTGTTCTGTGGCTCAGGGAAGTTTCCTTGTGCTGTGAATGTTTGCTTCCCAGCTACTGTAAAAAGAAAACTTTAGCAATCAATTTGAGGGGGGAAAAATTATCTTTCTTCAAGTGCACTGAGATTTCCCAGATGGCAACTTGAGCTTCAGCCTAGGACAGGACAGTGATCCCTGCAATCCATGAGGCCCTCTCAGCAAAGCAGCTCATCCACCTTTCTGATGGAAGGGACCCACCTCTCCTGCAACAGAGTCAGAACTGGCTTTTTAGCAAAGGCAGGATCAAAATTCCTGTGGGCATTCACTGCAAGTGAGCTGAGGTTGCAGTGGCTGTCTGCTGGATGCTTGGCATTCTTCATATTTGATGTTCCCTGACAGTTTTCCAAGGGTCAAGCACAGAGTGTGCTTGGCCTCATGTCCATTTGGTCTCTTGCTAGTTTATTCCTGGGAATAAGCTCTGGATCTCACATGGGAGATTTTTGATTTGGTCATTAGCTCTAAACACCATTTGCTTCTGGTAGCAATGGCCAGACTGTCTCCATTCCTCACAGGAGATGAAATATGAATGCTGGGCAATGAGCATGCCATAGGGGAAAACAAAACAAAAGAGGGAGGCCTGCACATGGAAATTTTCCTTGGATATTTTGGAATCAAAAGCAACTGTGACCCACCTTGCCTCAGTATCTGCCTTCATCACTATTGCTTCAACACTCCCTTCTTTCTGGCAAAGGACTTCAACAGATAATGGTCCTGGTCTTGGTAGACAAAATACTTGCCCCAATCCTGCTGATAAGTATGGAACCAGCTTTTCACAGTTTTATCATGCATCTGGGAAACTTTCTCTATTTTTGCTGCTGCTACCTTAACTTTATCTGAATCCAGGTATTTTTTGTGCAATTTCCTAAAATTCACGGCATTGAATTAAAAAAAAAACCCTAAACAATTAACTAGGTCAAATGCAGTATCTATAATAGGTCTAAAAATAATTCAGAACTTTCTCTATCCCTTATACCTGGAATTAATTTTTTCCCATTTTGTTAACAAATAAAAAGAAATACAACAACAAAGACAGAGCCATACAGAGAACTAAAAACCTCATTGTTTAGACAGAAAGTTATAGCATTTTCTCACAGTTAACATCCAAACTGGGAAAATTTGCTTTATTTTTTATACTGCCATCAGATTCAAAAACTATCTAAATTATGAAGCTAAGGGAAATTTTTTTTCAAGGACTCAGAACAGGTTTTAAAATTCAGTGTGCTCTGCCTTAGTGTAGCTTCTCCCAGCACAGGTGAGCAGTGGCACCAGTATTGCAGATACTAAATAACCCCCAATACTTACTCTTTTAGCATTCACACATACATAAAAGGCAAAAGCAAAAAGAGGGGAAAAAACCCAACCCCCAAAAACCAAACAAAAAAAAAAAAAAAAAAAAAAAAAAAAAAAGGGGAAGGACAAACAGTAAAGGAAGGAATGAGAAGAGTGATATGCCTCAGTAAAAGATAAAGGTTTACAAGGGCAAGGACAAAATTAGACAGTTAGTGTAGAAAGCCAATGAAAGAAAAAACATGTGATCATCAAAAGTGTAATGTCAGCATTGACCTGGCCAAGTAAGTAGAGAACAACAGCTTGTGAGTGTTTGAGAAGTCCCAAACCTGTTAAACTTCTTCCTTGAAAAGTGCACTTTCTGAATTTCAAGTTATTCAACCTTTCACCTGTTAGGCTTCTGCCCTCAACCTTGACTCCTGCTATTTGTGTAGTGTTTTAGTAACTGAGGCTAGAAATCTAAAAGAAGGTAAGTAAACGTGGAGGAAGAAAAATCCAGAAGTCTGCAAAAATTTGGAAACTTGAATTACATGCAGCTTTGATTTTCCCATAAGTGTTATTTAATCAGTAGGAAAAAAAGGGTTCTCATTCCTTTAGCAGCTTCATTCAATCTAATTTAATGGTTTTTCAGTTAATAAAAATGATCTAAGCATGAGATTTGGGCAAAATAAATAAATCAGACCTTGGGGACTGTGTTGCAAAAAGTAACAGAGAAAAAAGCAGGAAACAAGTTTGAAACCATGCTGTGGTAAGAAATCACACTGATGGGGAGAGTCTGATTTCCAAAGACTGACTTTTGATGTGGGGAGAACCCACAGGATCTGGATCTCAGCTGTTTTAGTTCATTCCATGGAGGGGATCTGTTTACTCTGTCCACTGACTTGGGGACAATCCTCAAACTTGTGCCTTGCACCTTGTCTGAAGGAGCAGCTCTGTAGAATCAGGACATGCTCACAAATGACATTTCCCCCCCAATTTATTGTCATTCTACCTTGTGTCATGCCACAGAAGGTCACCCAGGACAAATGTACCTGTTTTTCACAAGTTCCCCACAGGCTCATACCTATTCAGAGATGTGCACACAGCAGCAAACGTACTTAGAAGTATTTCTGAACCTAAATAATGTATCTGTGGTGGAGGTAAACAAGATTTGTCATCAGAGGAGGTCTGTCAGCAAATCCTCTCCCAATGAACAGTGCCCCTTCCCTGAGATGCCAAATTGTTCAAAAAAAGGGTTGATGAAACTGGTACACTGCTGTACTTCAATACTTTCTAAAAATTCTTCCGTTGCCTGGAACAAACTCTGTTGTTTTCTTTGCACTATGAGTTAAGGAGAAGTCATATGAAAAAAAAATACAGAATTAGAAGAGAAATTAAATCCTTAGTGAATGTGTGGAATTTTGGTGTCTAAAAATATTAACCTTTAGTCTTGACTTGAGATAGGAAAGCTTTTTTAAAATGTCATATTTACACATGGAATGGAAAAAACATTTCCTGTCTTGATCTAAATTGTGAGTTATGTGTACGGAAATGTTGTGGGTACTTTTGTGGATTCTCTCTCCAGTAGGGCTTGTATGCAGTTTTGAAATTACATCACGGGCTGGACCCAGCACAGACTAAACCAGTCCCAGGAAAACAAATGCTATTGGATCATCTGAAGATTTTATAAAGTGATAAAATGCCCCTGGAGGGATAATGAGTCTTGAGAAAATTCATTTCTACTAAGATTTCAAAGTCAGACTACCAGAAAATAACCTCCAGTCCACTGAACTCTCAGATTTTCATTCTCTTTCTGATGTTTATGCACACAAATTATTTTTGACCATGCTGAGACCGAATATTCTCCCAGTCTACTTAGTGTATTCCCCTAGATGCTTATTTTATTTCTTTATTTACAATGAATGGTGAAGATTTGAAGTATAAATCATTTGCTGATCTAGTACATGATGATGGGATTCTTATTAGATTGTTTACAGATAGCATAGGCACCTATCTGGACAAAATAGGGTCATCTCAAGGATAACCATCAGGGCTTGTATATCAACAGAGTCCAGGTGAAGATAAGTGTGCTTGTGGAGACAGCCACAGTAAGTGTAACCTTTCTGGCAGAGGGAGGAAATTTGTTGTTGAATTTTGCAAAAGTTGGAAAGTGGTGCAGAAAACAGATTTTTCTGAGTCCCAGGGAGGAATAATGACAGTAACTGAGCTGCTGGTTCATGCAGATGTGCTCTTTTATTGCAAGGCCACTGCAGGATAGGCCAAAAGGCTGGATATTGCTGAGGGAAAACTCTGTGGATGACCAGCAGCCCAGGAGGTCAGAACTGGGGCTTGCAGCCATCTCCCTGTAACCAGGAGATTGCATGGAAAGCTTTTGAATAAAAGCCTTCTTTCCTGCCAGAGTCTTAGACTTTGCCTTCACTAGGATCTGAAGGCATTGTTTGAACATGCTAGCTCACACTTTTTGATTAAAAGCTTTGAGGTGAAGCCTTATTTCCATTTAAAGTTAATGGCAAAATTCTCACTGACTTTTCTGGAAGCAGGATGCAATGCCTTTGCATGAACAAACCCATGTTTCTTACTTGTCCTCACTAGAGAGACTATTAAATCAAGACCATGATTTATAGAATGCTTTGACCAGCTACACTGATGTGTATTTTTAAATTTTAAACTCCATTCTTTTTCCAAGGCATGTAGGTCACATCCATCCTCGTACCTCCTACCCTAATACACATATACATCAATTAAAAAAAGAAACTTTAAAAATCAGTAAAATAGGCAAACCCTCTGTCACATGAAAGGAGTCTTGCTCTTCTGTCTTAAAATGATTGGTGCAGATATATAGTAACTGATGGCTTGTTGTTATCAAGCCCCATATTGCCATTGACCTTCAGTAAGCCATTAAAACTGGTTCAGGGAGTGGGGTAAATAGCAGATTTTACCCTGAAGAATTGGGAAACTTTAATGACATCCACCTAAACAAGGACAACAAAGAAAAAGAGAGGATTTTACTTCAGAAAGTACCATCCAAAATAAGACCATATTCATAACTCAGTCAGGAGCAATCAAACATGTGGTGGAAAATGTTTGAAATTTGTTGACACACGTACATTCAGCCGAAGTTCTGCAGGAAAGCGACCTGGATAATGCTCTGTGTGATATTTTAACATTTCTAAACTATGAGAGTGATCACATTGCACAAAAAAAGTACTTCTAAAAGAACAGCTGCAGACAAAATAATGTATTAAGGTGAAAAGTAGAAAATGAGGCTGAGCAAAATCCTAAACTGCACTAGGGGTGGGGAGATCCCCCTTCCCTCTCTTTGGGCTAGGACCCAGTTTTGACAAAAGGAAACTAATAGTTTATATATTTTTAGCACTATAAAAGGAAGACCCGTGTTATTTCATGTGATGTTACCATCAGGTTATTGGGTGGAAGTGAGCAAAAGGCCAGCTGGGAAGGCAGCCATCACCGAGGTGCTGTGGGAGCACAGCCCTGTCTGCCCAAGCATCCTGTTAGCCTAGAAGAGTAAAAGTCATCCCCTGCAGTTACTGTTTAACAGTGTCCGAGAGGGAATGTGAACCACACAGGGAAATCCCCACTTCAAATCAAAGCCTGGTGTGAGGCCAAAAATGTCTCTGGGATTTTATGAAGGTGAAGGGAATCAAACAAAAACAAACATCATCTCGGGAGCGTTCTGCATCCCTCTGCCTGCGGTCTCCAGATGCTCCCGGGCCTGACTCACACATGCCAAGGTGGATACGCTGGAAAACCCAAGCAATGTCTCGGTGGAGGTGTCTGGGTTTGGTTTCTGTGATTCCTGCAGCTCATTTAGAAGGAGAGTCCCTCTGAGGTAGGCAGTGTGACACAGTCCAGAACTGGTTTTAGTGCAGATGAGCTCTGCAGGTCTGCAGTGCATCATCTGGCAGGAAGAGAGGGTGGATGTTACAGGCGAAAAATTGAGCCCCACATGGGGCTTGAGAGGAAGGAGAAGGGGCTGTCCCCTGAGCACTGAGAAACACTGGCAGCTCCCACCTCTGCACAAAGCTGCCCTATCTGACAGGGTCTGGTCTGTCTGCTGCAGCTTGCCGAAACTTTCCTTGGAAACCCCCTTTTCCTTCCGCCCACATTTTTCTCTTTAACAGGAGCATTTTCTGAAATGAAGGATGCTCATGTTAGCATCCCCCTTCAGACAAAGGGAGACCCCTTTCCTGCCATCAGGACCAGGCTCTGCATTTCCCAAGGCTGCCCAGGGAGCTCCTCTCCACCCCTTCCCCCTTCACTTTTTTTTGTTGCCATTCCCAGAAAGGAAAGTGAATTTTTGAGAGTGTCAGAATAGTGTAAATGCTGATATATAGGCCACAGTTGTTTGAGGGCCTTTTGAGAGACAAACTCCTCCCCTCTCCTCTGTTCCCTTCAAGTTGGGAATGATTCATCAGCTGGCCTTTGGCAAGAAAAGAGCCCTGCCCTGGGTCCTGGGCCTTTGACCCGGGTGAAGAGAGGGGTCAGGCTGCGAGCAACTGTGCAAGCGCCGCTCGGCAGCTCCGGGTCTGGGACACACAAGGGACAGGGGAGGGAAAGAATGGAGTGGGACGGTGGGAAAAAGTGGGAATTTATAAAAGTTAAGAGTATATTTCTAAGAGTCTCAGCGGATCAGCTGACAACTGGGGTCAGGGGTCGTATTTATGCTTGATTCCCTGGGCATGTTACAGTAACATCTGCTTGTTAAGGGTCTGTGGGGACCAAATGCTCCTGACCTTTGCCTGCAGAAGGGGACAAACCAGGAGATTAGGGGTGTTCATATTAATGTTTGTGTTTGACTTGAAGGTTTCCCCTTATCTGAGCCTGGTTTGTCAGTTTTGCCAAAATTCTTCTATGCTCTACCCAAATAAACAGGTCAGCCATGCCAACGGTCTGGCCAGGGTTTGGGGTCACGACGTGTTTGATGTCACTTGGCTCCTAAAAAGGAGAGTGGGAAGGGTGGAAGCCCTTGCTTTGGGACGTGAGGCTTGGTCCACCCTCTGGTCTGGGCACACTTGCCAGTCATAAACATCTGGAGCAAGCCCCTGGTCCCTGCCTGCATCTATATTTAGTAATGAAAAAGCAAATGCCTAGATGTAACCAGAAGTTGACAGAAAGGATAGGGCCTTGCTCTACCTTCTTGTGGTAGATTTTGTGACCAAAAAACCCCATGTATGGAAATTCCTTATTGTATACAGGAGGAGTTTATGCCCTCTCACAGCTGTATTTGAATTTCTCTTTTGGGAATCAGTAACCAGAAATGACATCACTTTATGAACTATAATCCCAGAACTGGAAAGATCTTCCTCCAACTGTATGGAACCAGAGGAAGGTGCTCTACAGACCTTTTACTTACAAAAGTCTCCTTTTTTCCCCCCACTAACTAAAAAGAGGTTTCTTTTTAGGCAGCAGGACACACTGTTGCTGAAATAAGGATAAATAAGCAGTTGTGGATATTTTTCCCAGTACCAGAGCTTTGGGAAGGCAGATGAAGGATTTTATTCTTATATTTCTATCATTGAGCAAAGGACAAAAAATACTACCCCATTTAAAGGGAACAGAAAAGCACCTGACCACTAACAATGGGCATTGAACATTTTCAGTGCATTAAGAAGTTCCTTTTAATACCTGGATTAATCCCAGTCACTTATGAGGTTCAGTCCATGAGTGTGAGTATCTATGAACATACAGCAAGTGGCTGCATTTCTGGACCTGGGAAAATAGCACCGTTGATTTTTAGCTTGTTTACAGACATTGTTTGTGACATTTGTGGTATTTCACTTCTGTCCAAAGTTAGTCTTAGCTCAAACCCCAGAGACCATGTGAAGTTTAATTTCAGCTAAAAAAAGCCTCAACCCTGGAAACTTTTTGTTTGTAGGAGTATATTTTGGCTATTTTTATCCAGCAGCAGCTACGAGTTATCTCATATCGTGCTGTCACTTGTGTTGCCCTATCCTTGAGTCCAAAGTCAGCAACAGTTAAATCTGTAATGTGCAACCCAGTTGTATATGTATAAAAGAGAAAGAAACCCAAGAAAACACAACAGGCACTGGTTCTAAACAGAGAATCTGGCTGAGGTCCAGGAGCTGAGGAGAACTGAGGCAAACTGGATCTAGGTGATCTGTGGTAGTTTAAAGATGAGGCCTTGAAGTGAGTAGACTGGTGAAGGAGAGGAATGTAGACCATTCAAATCCACCTTTGTGATTATAAATAATAAAAAATTTCATTCGGAAGTGCATTCTGCCAAACTTCACAATAAACCTCCTAGCAGGTCATTGAAATTCTCTTAATCAGGGTCAGAACCCACAAGCTGGGGTCTGCCCTGTGAGTTCAGTGGGAAAAATATTCTTCTTTCCAAATAGTCTTTTTTCCTCTTTCCTTTTCTCTTTCAGTTGGAAGGGACCTCCACATAAACATGCAGAGCAATTTTCCAGTACATTAACCCGGGAGGGGGGAATCCTTACTAGCAATGCAATGGGTAGCCTAAAAAAAAAAATAAAAATGGAGCAACCGGGTGAGTGGAAGATGGATGAGCCTGGGATATAAGACAGGGTAGTTTTTCCACTGTCCTGCCCTATACACCTAGGACAAAGACTTCATTGAGTGAGATGCTTGACATCAGCCTCATAAACTAGTAGTTGGTCACAAAAGGTCTGACACTTGAAAGTACCAGTCCCTGCCCTCTTTGCATTGCAGCTGCACAGAGGGGTTGGGTCTAACAGTTGTGTCCCTTTGTCGTCCCCTAGGACAAGAGGTGAAGATAAATAGTGTTGACTTTAATGCAGTCACACAATTTTCCCTTTTCCCAAAAGACAACATTTCCTCCCAGGCCTTACTTTATTACCTCGAGCACCTTCCTTCCCCTGGGGGTGGGACAGGCTAGAGGTAGTAGAGGGCAAAGGGAGGAGAGATGAAACCCAAGCCCTGGTACCTCTTCCCCAGCAACGAGGTGGGCTGTAATTTTTTCCTGCTTTGTTATGGTGGCTTTCTTTTCTTTCTCGTGGGATAGCTGGAAATGGCCTGAAAAGCTTGGAAAGAAACTGAAAAATGTATTAATTAAAACCCCACCACCTCTTAAAAAATTAAATACTCCCACAAGATCTACACCAGGAAGAAGGCTTGAATTTTCTGTGGCAATTTCCTGGAGAAAACTTGTGAGAATGTGTCTGCAAGCAATTGCCTTGCAAAATGGTCATTCATTAGTTCCTTTGTTGTCTTGTAACCAGAACCATAAGTATTTCACCTGGAAATGTAGCTAGAATCAAAATATATGTTGGAGGCAGTTTTTAAATAATAGCATCTTTACCACTGCAGACAGCAAGGGAGCAAATTTAGGAATGGGGAGACTTCTGTTCACATTTGAACTTGGTAGGCCATAGCCAAGTTCAACTGTTTAGGATATTCTCTGTCTGGTATTATGCTCACTGGCCGTGGAATGCCCTTTTGGATGTGTCTGTGTCCTCCTGTACAGTGACTCACTCCTTCAACAATGAGCAGAACATCCCAAGCCATTCGTATTTGTCCAGCTTGACCCTTCCCTTTCCTTCTCTGCGGTGGACTGGTGGTAACAACACCACAGAGGATGAATGAGCTAATTAAAAATGTATTAAGGGGAATTCTACACTTGGAAGAAAAATAAATGTTAGACCTGGGATATGAGGGCTGTGGAGAAACAAAATAATCTGGCCTATGATCTATGCTAGATTGCTTTTGGTATTTAAGTCAGACTGGTTCAATCTGAACCAGGCATCTCCCCAGTGCAAAAAGTCAAATGCTAGGAGCACCTGTAGCTGTTTTTTGTACAGAAGGACGTGGAAAGAAAGCCTCAAGAAAAGGTCCCTACTGACTATGATTGCTTCCATTTTCTGAGGTAACAATATTTTTAGTTTTTCAGGCCTTGTTGCCTAGTCGAATTTGTTTCTTGGCTTTTCGTTGACCTGTGATCTTGGACTGACTTGAAAGGCTGCCTTGTCTGCTTAACGAGTGGGGTTTGTGTCTGTTTAATAAGTTGTCGGCAAATCTAAGAAAATAAAGACTGGCAAGTTCTCTCAGGCTGTTTTGAGTTCTATCAGCCCTTAGGACTTGGAAACTAAACAGAAGATGAGAAATCATGTATTTGAAAAATAAATTCAGTTCTGTAAGATATGAGGGATAGGCAGGAAAAGAGGCTTTTTGGCCTCAGCTTTGTCCTCTGCAAATGTTTTAACTGAGCACCCCATCACTGTGTTATGCATTTCAATAGAAAGAAAAAAAAAAGCCCAGTGCATTTGACAAGTATCTGGCAGCAAAAACAGGCCTGGGCAAAACTGCTAACCCCAAGGAGCCGATGACAAAGTCCAATTGACTCTGGTGGGACAGAACCTGTCCCCTGGGAACAGTCCTGGCCAATTTGGCCAGGGACTAACTTCTTGCTTTCCCAAGTCATCCCAGCAAACACTACCCACTTCTTTCTGTGCCTGCATTTTTCAGTGATCCTCCTGAGCACTGAGTGACCTAATTTCTGGGGCACTGAGCATCATCTGAAGTCAAAGGCTGCTGAGGGTGTTCTTTGCTCACTCACACTTCCAGAAATCAATTGAGATTTATTTCACAGTCAGCAAAATCAACTCAGGCTACTAAAGTCCAATTTTCAAAGCTGTTTGAAGTCAGCTGAAATTAGGGGCTAAAGCAGCTTAGAAAACCAGCTGGCACCTATGTAAGTATCTTTAAAAATCTGACTCCATCTCCTTATACTTAGCATTTCATTTTTTTTTCCCAGGGTGCCCATAGTTCCATGACCTCACTGAAAGGAAAGGCACTAAAATTATACAGCAGGTCTTCTAACGTACACAGACACATTGCAGTGTATGTAAATGTGTGTCTGAGGTCTGGAAAGAGGTTGAGCCTTTCACTGGGCTGAGGGCCAAGTAGGTGCTGGAATTAGAGCAGCATAAAGATTATGTCTGTGAGGTGGGGGAGGTATTGAATCATTTTTGGGCCTTAATACACCTCTTCAGTCAGGCTGGGGGTTGTGCAGAGATCCCTGCCTCACTGGGTGCACATTTCCCCCATACAACAGGAGTCAGCCCCTTGGAAGGGGCAATCCTTTAGCATGACAGGATTATCTGATCTGCACAGAGGCATGTACAGAAAGCTGGTGATATGATCTTCCTTTCATCCTCACCTAACTTGTCTCTACAACCCCTGTGGGGATGTGCCTAATGTGCAGAGATCCTCAGCTCTAAATCATAGCCAGGATAAGAAGGGTTTACTTGCTTTCCCCCTTCTTCTCTCCCTGCTCTCTAAATGCTATTGTTGTGTTATTTTTCAACAGTTTAAGAAATTTTCAGTAGCAAAATTGAAGAACTTGGGCAGATCCCTCCTTCAAGCAGATTAAAATGGTCCCAAGCAGCCAAAACAAGAGTCCAGTCTCACAGAAGTGTCTTTGTGCAATATAAAACTAGCAGAGCTGGGTCTGTGCCACCTTTTCCTTGCCCTGTGAAAAGTGGAGGGCTGAGAGCATGGCTGTAAAAGGCTCAGGACATTCTCACAGTCGGGGCTGGCAGGACTTGTCGTAAGACTGTTCCAGCTGGCTGGGATCAGAGCATCCCTAGGGGTGTGACAGATTCCCCCAAGAATGAACAAGCAGACTGAAGAACATGAAGATGTGTCTCCTTTCTCCCACTCCCTGCTGGGATCCCAAACCCAGGTCAAAACCAGCTCATTTCAGCCCAAAAAATAGCCTTTTGATATCCCTTCCAGAGCCAGTCTTTCTATAGGAGCTATTTAAAACACTGCAAGTTTCTGCTATCAAGATTTTCCTTCTGTTTGCCTGGGGAAAATTTCTGATACTGAGCTTAAATAGGCATCCTCCTCCATACAATTCTTTTCTCTAAACAAATTAGCATACGTTGGAAAACTGTCTTGGAAAGGAGACAAATAATGACTCGATCAGAAGTGTTTATGTTGGCTGAACATTATGACACTGGGAAAGTCCAACACTGGTCAATACTTTTTTTCTTGGGAATTGACAGTAATAGCTTACTCAGAAGAAATGCAGCATCTTGCATATTACCAATACCAAGCCTGGAACTGTTGGCAGAGCCTTCTGTTATTTTAAGGATGTTTTACTGTAATTTTTCATTTTAAGGAGTTGCTTGATTGCATTATTTCCAGTATATGCTTTATTCCAAAGAAGCAGCTAGGATTCTTCCCAGTACACAGCTGTCTTGGCACTGTGAACTCTTTCCTTGAATTGTTGCCTTGTAAAAAGTCTCATTGATTTTGAAGTTTTCTGACTTACATTTAAGTCTTAACTGTCTGAGGTCCAACACACCTAACCAATTTTCTTTTACTTCATATTATATGCTCAGCTATCAAGTGGAATTGACTGTGGTGGTTGTAACACCATGACATATGGGGAGAGTGGCCCAACACCTTGTGCAGAGAGCTGGGAGTGTCCTGTCCTTCAGTGCAGCCAGATCCCCACCACATGTGGGCTCTCCCAGAGCTGACATCTGCAGCACACAGGTGAGGAACAGAAAATACTTGGGGGATAAAGAAAAAAAAAATAGAAAGAGCAAATTACTTCTGATGGGGATTTTGAATGGTGAAATATTTTGACTACCTCATAAACTGACCGCAAAGGGAAAGACAAAAGTAGTTAATGGGAAATTCACAGTTTCATTTTTTTTATTCACCATACCTATAAAAAGATACTTTTGAAGGCTTCATGTGGAATTTCTTTAAAATTTGCAGAGTTCAGGACATTTCAAAGAAAGGTGATAACATTTGAATCCCTTTTTTTTACAGATGGTGAGACAAAATCCTATACAATAATCTCTGTCATTTAATAAAACCTGACTCTGGTAGGACCACTGACTGCTTGGTCTGGGAAGAGAAGCCACAGAAGCTGTTAGGGACTTCTGGATTTTAGTTTATTCTCCACAGCGATGGAAGGGAGTTGGAAACATCTTGTGGAGTCAACTAAGTTGAGATGGTAACGTGTATTGACAATACACATTTAAACATGCTTCTAACTTTGAGCAGAGTAGTTTTCCTGAAATAATCCAAGACTGCTCTGTGTTTAAAGTTAGATGCTTATTTAAATGGGTAGCTAAATCAAGATATTATTAACTTCTTGTATCAAGACAAGCAAAGCTCTAAAAGCAGCATCTTCAGCTTGAAATGAGAAGGGTTTTTTTTTATTATTTCAAGAAGTACTGCACAGAGAATAATGTTCTGTTAAAACTAGCTTTCCTGTTGAAGCTGCAAAGAAAAACATCCTAATTTTATGGGCCTGTGAAAAAATAAAATATTGCTCATTTGAAACAAGATTTTTTTCTAAGTAGATAAAAAATAACAGCCATCTTTAAAGAAAA
>VZTT01034379.1:30557-53592 GCA_013400855.1 Buphagus erythrorhynchus | reverse complement strand
ATGCTAGAGTGGTCAAGAATACTCAAAAGGCAGTGAAATACAGGCTATTCAGAAAGAAAATGAGTTTATGCAGTCTGTAATAAGTAAATATGGTAATTGTGGAAATGAAGAAGAAACTGAAGTAAAAAACACAAAGGACAAGTCTTCAAGCAATGAGGAATTAAAGATAGAACAAAGTAATAACCTTCTATGGATAATAGAGATAAGTAGTACATTTAAGAAAGGATAAATGTTTTCAGATATAGTATTTGAGAAGAGAGAGCTTAAATCCTGAATTAAATGGTCATATCTAAAATCTGCAGAATGTTAATATATTCTCTGCTTTCTCAGTCTATAAATATTTTGCAAGTTTCAGTAGCTTTTTTACAGGCTTGTGTCTGTAATATATCAGTATTGATACCAATCCTGAATCCATCTCTTTGGAAATTCTAAACTGTAAAAATAAAGCATTACATAATCTCTGAGTTATCAGTCACTAACTAGAGAATACTCACTCTACAGATTCACGAGTTCTTGAGAACAGTTTTAAGGATGAAATTAATGTTGCTAGCCCTTGTGAATTAAAGCAAAGGGAGGCTTCTCCTAGGAACACCCTCTGCACAGATACTGATTTAATTACCCAAGGACACACCTCAGAAATGTATGTCACTGGATGCAGAGAGGCAGAAGATGCAGGAACAACACCCAGAACCTTACCAGATGAAAACAATGCAAATTTAGATGAAAAGCCACGGGACAGCACTGAGCCTTTGGCAGCACACCACACACAAACAAGGGAGGACTTTTTAGGCAGTGCTGAGAGGAAAAATGGGAGTCAGGAGACCGACAGTAGCAAGGAAGAACTGTGCAATACTGCAGATGACTCAACTTGTGCCAAGGCAGATGCAAACTCAGACACCAGACAGCACAACAGAAGTGTCCTCACACCTGAAGCACCCAAACCCGAGTCTGAAGCTGTTCTTTGCACTGAGAAGAGTGCTCTGCATGAGAGAAGTACAAACAACCACCAAGCTAAGGAGTTAAGTTTTGGCATCCTACCTTATACTAAAGAGAATTCTCAAGCAGAATACCAAAAATGTAGCTTGCTAAATAGTGACAATTCTGTAGGCAGTGTATTACATAAAACAGAAAAAACCTTAAATCTGAGTGGTTTACATAGAGATAAACTTCCTCTGGAACAGACACACGTCAATGCTGAAGGCAGAAATGATGACAATGCCAGAAACATGAACAACACTGGTGTTCTGGCAACTGATGCTCAACATCCACCAACAACTGNATCTCCAGTAAAGGCTGATGGTCTCAAAATTGCTCACAAAGCCCCCCCAACAGATAGGGCATGTACAGATAAACTAATTCCATGTAAAAATGTTAACAGTGGTACTCAGATACACTCTGGACATTCCCTGGAGATTGATACTTCAACAAATAACACATTGTTAAAAGAGAAAAAAGACTTGCTGAGTAGTACAGTGCCAGGAACAAAGTTTGCTGAGGGTCACCTGAAAGAATCATGCTCTTTACCCATGAGAACATCTGGAAATTTAGTAAACACAAGTTTAAGGTCATCCTTTNAATCTCCAGTAAAGGCTGATGGTCTCAAAATTGCTCACAAAGCCCCCCCAACAGATAGGGCATGTACAGATAAACTAATTCCATGTAANTCTTTCACCCTCAGATAAAAAAGCTAAGAAACCTCCACTATACTTGAATTTTTTAGCTCTCAGTTCTTGTTCAAGAGTAAATCAAATGAGAGGTCAAGCTACATGGACTTCAGCTTCCAAGGAGCCTTCCCTTTTGAGAGACAAACCACCGTGCTTAGTGGAAAACACAAACATTACTTCAAACGCACAGAGTCAAAATCTCAGTGAAAATGTGGACAGTGGAAAATCAGGACAAGGTAAGAAAATATAAACATAAATGTTCTGAACCATGTAGTGCTTAGAAAAATTACCAGTATGTGAAATTTCTGTATCTAAGCTTAGTGTAGAAAAATGTAAGCCTGATATTTTAGTTATGTCACAAAAAGGTGAGATTGCTCTGTTTATATTATAATGCAACTAAACAGCTTTTGTTAGCTTCAATTAATCTATAAATCTAAACTAATTAATCAGTTAGTTGATTAATTTTTTTCCTCATATTTCTCTTCGTGAAATAACAGCAGTGAAATGAAAACTACATTTTGACAGGGATTTCTAACCCTAATGTAGAGCATATTCTATCAGGGCTCTGCATGGATCTGAAAAGCACTGAGCAGCTTTTGTCTATTATTCAGTGTTTTCACTTTGCATCAAAATTAGGGTAGATTTTGAACCAGTAGATGCTTCTTTGAATGGGTCTTACAGAACTTTACTTTTTATTTTATTGTACATCTCTAATTTAGGAGGACCATTAAAACCATCTGAATGTGTTGTGTGTAAATTGAGGACTTCATATTCTGTCAGGCTCTGGAAAATATGGAGCTTTAAGTGCTCAAGGAGCTTTTTAGTCTCCTACTATTGACACTTGGTTATTATGTGTTGAGCAGTATTTTGCACATACAAAATAGTAAATACGAACTTTATTCAATGGGTTTCTAAATCCTCACTGAAATGTGGAAAGTTTGTATTTTAAATTTGTTTTGCAATAAAATGAACTGGTAGATTATCCCAAAACTGGAGCCCTGTGTGCTTAGATATTTTCCAAAGAGCAGGATCCACAGGACAGGTTGTTTGTGTCTATAGAGTTTTTGTTGGTGCACTGTTTTCACCTTTGGCCCTTGAACATACCAAGAGCAGAGTGGACTCCCATCCTTAGTTTAGCAGCCAGTGGCAGACAGAAACCCAGCAGACTGGTTTCTTTACATTAGTCTGTTATGAATTTAGCTCTCTAGGTAATTTTGTTTCTGTCCTTGCTCTCCTGCCCATGGATATTTGTGTTCAGATGCACTTTTTTTGAAGTTCGGTTTCAGAAATGTCTTTGTCCCTAAAACAGTAGTAGTGGTAGCAAGGTAACAGAATCCTGATCTCAGGATTCTCAGGTTATTTCTTTTAATAATGTGAATTTTGGTATCTGTTTCAATAAAATGAATGCCTAGGTACATTATGTTCTGCATGTATCTTTTCTGTAAGAACAGACAGCGCTATCTGAATTTCTTCCCAGTGAGTTTCCCCTTCTCATCAGAAACCTTTCTGTATGCAAAGTACTGGAACTCCAAGTGACTGAGAGACTCACCCAAAGGAATTGGTATGGAACTAACTCCAGTCCCTCCGTTGAGTTGCCTAGTGACCAGACCTCTTTAATTCCAGCAAACCTTCATGGTGAGAGTCTTGGTCTGTGTCCTGGATGTGCCTCACGCTGCCAAATTGAGATAGGTCCCTCCTTGAGCCTGCTGCCCTCTTGGAATGCTGCACCTCCCTGGGAGAGTGGAGCACCTCCCTGTGAGGGTTCTGCAATCACTGTGGTACACAGCACTGCAGCTCCCAGTGTTTATTGTGCTTGGGGTTTGTGGTGTTTTGTTTGCAGATCGTTTCCCAAAGGGCAAACCTACAGTGGAATCCACGTGGACACTGGACCTACATTTTAAGTTTTTTTTTTACTGACTGGAACACAAACCATTTAGCCATATGGGAGATCTAGAAGTGAAGAGAATTGGTGAAAGAGTTTAGTAAACCTATCTGAGGGAATTCCTTCTACTGCCTCACTACAGCAATTTACTATTTATATGCTGGTTCCCAGAGAGCAGACACTCCACATCAGTAAATGAAGGAATGAAGTGGGAATGTGAAAGATCCTCCTGGCAGATGCTTTAAAAAGAAAACAAACACATAACCACTTTCCTCTTCCTCCCAAAATGTCAGTATTCTGAAGTAACTGTTACATAACCATGAGGTAACGTGTATTTTCATAGGAAAACAAGATTTTACTGTCGATGCAGTGATCCACAGGCATCTGTGTAGTGACAAAACAGCTTCTGTTTGCATTGTGAGGAATTGGGACAGCATCCTTGGATTTTCACCTTGCAAGGAGTTTGATATTGATTTCAACAGAATCTACTGGTGCTGCATAAAGCCTCTGAAGGACTGGAGGCTTATACTTGGCTGTGATTTATCTACTCACCTGCCTTTCCTACCTTTAGTAGATGGCTATTGCCTGACCACCTGAAACATGAGATACAGCCATTAACACAAAGACTCCTTATTTAAAATGTTTTTTGTTTGTCTGAAAAGCTTTGTATTCATGTCTTCTTTTATTACAAGTCACCCTGGAATATCATGTTATAATGGCATTAATTATGCAATTTATTATAGTTTTCAGATGGTGAGTTTATAGTGTTTGAAAAAATATATTCGGTTAGAATATTTAGAATACATACACTTTCTATAAATCACTTTTCTGTCATTAACTTAATATGTGAAAACGAGAGAAAACATTTTTAATCAAAGTAGAAACATACCTCATCTTTAAAGAAAAAATATATGAAGCATGTGAAAGAAAAGAAATGAAGGGCAAAAGCCTACAACAAAGATCCAGGGGTTTGAAACAAAAATATTTTTTAAGATCAGAGGTAAACCAGTTTAGTTATTCACAATTAGTGCCTGGAGACTAAATTGCAGTTGTTACCATTTCCTTTTTGTCAATCAGGTTCTAGCAGTTTGAACAGAGCTGCCAACACTTTGAATACCTCTAGTATCCACCGAGAGCCCCAGGGAGAGCCTAGTGAAGAATGGAATGCTACAGCAAAGGCTTTTTATGATTCTTCTTTTCCCACAGAACATGTAAGTCAATTAAAAATATTGCAGACCAGACCTCAGTGAGCTAATTCCACAGATATTTGTACAACTGTACCCATCTGGATACTTTAAGGCTGAGTCAATCTCCGAAATAATATCAAAAGGGCAACAAGACACCATTTTTCACAATTAAGGTTGATAGAAAGCAGCAGGAAAAAGTCACAGCATATGAATCAAACAGATGCTAACCAGTCTGTTTAGGAGGGGAGAAAGAGGCTAGTCCATTATGTACCCTAATAAAAATCATCACCTACATTAAAAGTTTAAGAAAAAAAAAAGGAAAATAGTAGCGTGTAAAAGTATAAAAACATTGTTTCCTCTATTACTTGATAGGACCATGTCATTTAACAGAATCCATGAAATAATAAAAATTCAGCACATCCATGAATTAGAGCCTATCCATTTATCAGACACTGTAGTTATGTTAATCTTATTACTTTGTAGGGTAACATTACACAGACATGTAAAAACCTGTTGTTCCTCACTGGCTCATCACTGCATTTTCAGATCTATGTTAGACTCTGGAGCTTGAAAACCCTAACTGCTGTATTAGAATTTGACCCAATGCTGAATGTATCATTCAAAAGTGATGCAATAATTTACAGCTGAGGTTGACCTCTCCTTTTCAGAAGAGGTTCTAGAGGTATTTCTCAGGTAGTTAGGGCTGCCTCTGGATGAGGTGTACAGTGGTTTCAAGTGACAAACTTGGCTGACTTCAGCAGATAATCAGGTCTTGATGCCATCAGCATCCATATTCCCTGAAATTCACGACTGATGTTTTAAATTACTCGACTTTCCTAGCCTGACTCTCCTTGTGAATGACACTGAGGGGGATTTTTCACCAAACACAGTGGTGGTATTTTCTGTGCGTCTCTTGCTTTTTCTCAGAGGTGGAGCCAGGAGCTGAGTGAACTCACTATGTAACTTACAGCTGAAGTAAAATCCAAGTTTAAAAGTTTTGTTATTTAGGTATTTTAGTTTATCAATCTTGGCCCTATTTTTTAAGGGCTGAACAGCCATTTGAATTTATTGAAAGGTAGATTTCTTCAACCCGTCTGAAAACCTGAAAAGGAATCATGAAACCTTTCTGCCTTTCTATGAACACTTTGTCCTGTTTGTTTCAGATGCAGTCACCAGCTCAGCCCATACCAACAAATGTGGTAAGTTCCACTGCAGTGGCTGTCTTATTACTGTACAAAAGAATAATGTACACAGTTACAGAGTGTGCTTGGTGTTTCTGTCTGAAAAAAAGAGTATTTCTGTATTTCATTATCTGGTTGTGGTTATGTCTGCTTTGTCACCTCCAAACTAAAGCTCCTGCTGTGCTAGCTAAGTAAAAGCAGAGATGGACAAGAACAGTGCCTTGCTGGTTTCACCTTAGATTTTCCAAATCCTTAAATCTACAAAATCTCAGCCTGCAGTAATGCAGAGCCTTCCCTCATTTCTGTGTTGGTGTCATTCTAATACCTTCTGTTCCCAACTCTGTCATTTTAATGACCAATATAAACAAGCTGTTGGGAGATTAAAAATGGGCCTGAGGGTCTTTTTTGCTGCTTCGTTTGCTTTGACTAACACATATGATTGCAACTAGAGCAGACTTAAGCCTTCTACAGTTTGGGTCATCTCATTCAAGCACAGTACAGTACTCTAAAAAGGAATAAAAATGATAAATGCTACAGATGCACTTAAAATTCTAGTAAAAATATTAAGAACGTTTTTAAACATTAGTCTTGCTTAAGTACCACAGTAAGAATAAATAAGCACCCCCAGCTCAGTTTAAACATGCAATTTTCAGTACAGGACAGGTTCAGCCCCACATGCTATTCCATAGAGATTCTGACTAGTGGCTTGCAGTGAAGTATGATCTGTTTGTTGCTGAGGCCTTGGGAAAAAGCATAAGAGAATTAACAGGTTGAAACTTTTACTGCTCAAATGGAGAAGTTACTTTCTCCCTGAAAGGGAGATGCCAGTCATTACTGACCTGAAGTATCAGTACCTTCAGCTGCATGGCAGCAGCATATAATGAACAATTTGCATGAATTTTATTGTTCATATTTCAACCTTTAAGAAAAGCTTGAACACTAGAGAAGGTAAGCTTTAGCACAAAATTAATGTGTTAAAATAAAGGTAGGTCTGATAAAGACACAGTGCCTTAAGAGTTGGCTGGGGCACAATTGCTTAATATTAAAATGATTGAGCAGAGGGGGAAGGTCTCATCTTGTGATCCTTGCAAGAGGAGCCCCCTAGCACAGGAGCAGAGTCTGGGGTCACCTTGCAGAATCCCTGCAGCATGGACCCTGTCCTGCACCTTGCTCAGGCAGGTGGCTGCTGCTGCCTGCTGCTCCCCCCAGAGCCACACAATCCCAGATTACAAGTGAGAACTCATCATTCAAATGCAAGGTTTTTGCTCATCAGGCAAAAAACCTGTTTCCCTGCTGTGTTGCCATCTGTCTTTGATTTGGATACATATGAAGTAGCTAACAGTAATATATCAAAGAGTAATTAAAACTATTAAAAGAGCAAAAAGATCTTTAACATAAAGAAGCCAACCTTGCATTATTGATGTTTGCTTTCTAATCTATACAGTGAAATGGAAAGGAAATTAACATTATAAACCTCATGATTTTGGGTTTTGTTGATCAAATGCTTGCATAGCAACAGAAATGTTAATTGCAACATTAAATTCTTTAATTAAGTTATTTATTTTGCTAATCTGCGTTCTGATACAAGCTTGTATTTTTAAAATCACACTCTTGTACCAAATCTTATGTAAAGGTTTGGTTTATAAAAGTGTAATTGTCATTATCAAGTTTTCTAAATTAAATACGATGCAAACACTTCCAATTGATTTATTTTCCTGTTAACATTTCCTTGGTTGCTTAACGTTCAGCAAAATCCAACAATCTGAACCTTTGTGCCTGAATTTCACTGGGTTATCAACTGCTAACATTTGTATTCTGTCAGGTTAAAGAAGGATTTGCTACGTTGCAGAACAAACAGAAGTCTTCTCACATGACTGTCACTCCAGCAAGAAGTGAAAAAGCACTCCAAGATGAGGACAGCTGCTCTCTTAGGAACTCCATCATACAAAACCAAATAGGAGGAATTGAGAAATTACTGAATTTGGAGAGACTTCATTCAGCAAGAAAGAGAAAATACGAAGAAGGCCAGTGAAGATGAGTGCCAGGAGAAAAGGATTCTTTTAGGAACAGATAGATCACTTACCTAACCCAGATTTGTAGAGGTATTCCTACAGAATATGGTACACATGTGTAGTTTCATGTTTAATATAACATGTTAACAGTTCTTAAGTTCAAAAATGTATACAATTCCTACTCCTAACATTAGTTCTGGTTCTGCAATCAAATTCAGGTTATTACTGGCTTTGCCCAAAGTTAAAAAGTTCATAAGTTAATGTTTTTATATATGTTTAGCAAAATTAAATGATTATTTAACTATACCCTTCTCCTGCTCCTCAGTTTTGGCTGAAATAGTTCATTTTCCCTGACAGACTGCTCACTCAGTTTTCAGGCAAAATCACCTTCAACTGTTTCAGAATACAATGGGTTCTGCAAACATTTACAACTACTTCCAGCAGTTCTAAGTGGTAGAAGAACAGAAAAATCTTCTGCATACCTCTACTGCCCAATTATTTAAATATATCTGTTGTAGTTTCTGTATCAGTGAGGTCTCTTTCAACACTGAAGGATCAGGTATGATTACAGAGATAAAGCAGCAGATGTGGCTTCATGGAGCTTCACTTCTATTGGGTCACATTTCTCCTCCCTTGCGTCTAAGGGAAATTTTCTCTTACTTTCAAAATACTTGCACTATTATGTTTCTGACCTCCCTCCCTTCCTCCCCACACTTCTTGCAAAGAAAGGTCCCCATACTGTAAAATGAACAAAAGAAGCATAACCTATATTGCCAGTTTCTTGTTGCTCATTATGTAAGAAAATCAACAGAAGACATTTTCCCGTGTTAGTTTTATTGCCTTTTTTTTTTTTTTTTTGGTGTGTGTGGCAATTTAGAATATTTAGCTTCTTTAAACCAATTGCATACACTTTTTTGGGAAACATTCACAAATTGTCAAAGTTTTGAATAAAATTCATATATAGCAATATTACTAGGTCAAAAAAAATTCTTAGGTGTCTGAGAGACTGAGGAGACTGTTTTTCACTTGATTCAAATTTTGTTTCCAGGTGTTTAGAGTGTCATACAATTGCTGCCACTGCTGCTTTCCAAAAGTCCGATGTGTGCTGTGACTGGAGAAGTAAAACAAAATTGGGAGAAGATTACTAGAGATTGTCACACTCACCTAATCATTCTTCTATAGCATTACTTTACTGTCATGAGCAAATAGGAAAATTCTGATTTTTCTCTGTAGAAAGGGCTGCACTTTACCAGTTAAGAGAATTCTGTAGCGTTCCCAAATATTTAAAGCAACAACAGTCATTAGTATTCTTGTCACTAGTAGGTCATTAAATGAAATGTCCTGGAAAGTAGGACTCTTTCATTAAATAAGCTAATCACATTCAGTGTGAGCTTTAATAAAATTATGATAAATAGCAACTATTTAACTACCAGCAACTGATAGAACAATACCTTGCTTCCAGTTAGAATATTCTGCAAATGTAAGTGAAATAATTAGAACACACGAAGTTCTTCAAAATGCCATGAAGAATTGTCTTACCTGACAACGACTTTCCTCTGTGTCTGATCTATTTTACAGTACACCATCTTTGTCTTTACAGCTGCAAAAAAACAATGCTGTTTTGAGCAACATTTTCATGATAATGCAAAGATATTAAACTGCACAAAAATGGCTCAAAATAAGATCAATACAAACACAAGAACACAGCAGTTCACTTAATCTGTTTTGCTGTTGGTTTTAATGGCCTAGTAGGCAGAAAAACAAAATGATGTAACAAGATGAAGGTCATGCATGAATCCTATTGTTTGGTGCCAATCCATTAAAGCAATATCCTGTACAGATTTTATGAACTTCTCTCCCCTACAAACACATCCTGTTTTAATGACAGCAAACAAAACCAGATGACAAATTAAACCTACAAACAATTTATTAGTTCTGCAAAGAGCTACATGAGATACAGTTCCTGTCACTGGGAAGAAAAACACTGGTTTAAACACAACAGTTGGGCCTGTCTTTAAACGTGAAGTTCTGCAGCTTTACCTTGTAAAAAGCACAGGAATTAATAGTATTCTTAATATTCAACATTAGCTTAGAAGATTATAAAGGTCTTGTTCAAGAGCACTGTGTGCAGAACCACAGTTCTTACCATCAATGACAAATGCCTCTACATCATCAGCCCCGATCTGGAGTTCCTGCTGCATTGTGTCAAATGAGATTTCTTTATTCTCTACAGCCATTCCCATGAAAGTAAGGAGCCTCATCTTGGCCATATTGTGTTCATGCAACAAGCCTGAGGAAAAGTGGTGATAGTTTAATTAATGATTTAATTATAATTCATACAAATAATGTGCTTTTTGTGTTATTTTTGCTATATATGCTTCCAATAATTTAAAATTTATTTCACATTGCAATATATTCTGCTTTTCCCTATCAACAGTTCTTTTGAGGTAAAATACCAAATCCTACATCTGCCTTGTCTCTTGCTAAAATAGCAAGTTTCATTGTGAATTCATCAAGACTCAGTTGTTTTTTAGCAAAAATGTTTTATCTACAAAAGTTTTGCTTTTTGAGCAGTAAAAACCTAAATAGAATTTGAGGTGGTGAGAGTGCAAGTGAATTTTTCAGCTGCATCACCTGGAAGAACAGCAATGCAACAAAGTGGAAAATCCACGGCTGATTATGCCAAAAACCTTCTGACAGCCTCACCACTTCTTCTCCTGTAGTTTCTGGAAAATAAACCTCTCACAGAGATGGTTCCAGAACATAACATTGTGGTGCCAAAAGAAAGCATTTTGCTGCTGAATTTGTTTGTCCACAGCAAAAAATGTATCATGAGGCCCACGTAAGCATCCAGTGTGGCTCAGGAAAGTGCTGTTCAAAACCAGCAGAACAGACACTGAGGTCAAGTTACATCTTTTACATGATTGCATAAATGCCAACACAAGGAACTGAGCCAAGGCCTTGCATGTCCAAATCAGAGACCATTTTCCTGGAAAAACATCCAGGTCAACCAAGTTAAGTCACTGAGATGAAACAAGGCATTTCTTAATCCCAAGTTCCATGAGGTACCAACCAAGATCCAGTGGAAGCTTCTTAAAAAGGAGTGTCAATCTTTTTGTTCTAGAATGACATTATAAACATTCCCATAGCTTCAGTAAATATGTAAGTTTGGAATTTATAATACCCATACACTAGCAGGGAAGCACATTAGTGCAGGACATCATGTTGTGTTAATTAGCTGTAATTATGATGCAGGTTCCCTATTTGGCACTGATTCAACAAAAACGCGATCGCCATAATTCATACGAATGAGGAGCACCAGCAACTATACCTAACTGGGTTTAATGGAACTCTACAAGCATCAAAAAATCAATTAGCACACATTAACCCTAATTAACAAATGCAAATGAGAAGCTGATTAACTTTGCGAAGAAGACTGCAGATAATACCAGATTAACTGTGGCCATGTAAGGGCGATGCAGTTGACACAGATAATGCTACTGCTGGCCTAAGTTGTCAGCATTAATAAAAAACAAATTGTAACAAACTGATGCTGACTGTAGGATGCTGCACAGCCTTCCTGGGCCAGTTCTAACTGGTCCTGGTCCAGGAAAAGTTACAACTACAGCCCATGCTCTACTGCCACTGGAATCCTATTCTAAGCAGCCTTTAAAACAAAGGTATTTGGGCAAGTTACTTTAAAAAAAATCTCTAAAGGATGGTTAAAAATCTCGTTGCTTTTGGGAACAGATCTTTTGAATACCTCATCTAATAACTACATTGTTGTCTAGACCAAACTGCCACTGTTTTTCAAAGCCATGGCTGAGCCATTCAGTTCTCAGCATTTCCATCTGTGCTGCCTCCAAATCTCTGCTTGTCCATTGCTCAAAGACACAGTTTCTGAGCACACCATAGAGAAATCAGCAAAAGTGGAAGTTAAGACTGTCTCTCCAAGCAGTTAGACAGGTATTTAAGGATTTTACTAAGATTATATGAATCTTAGATATATTGAAAGTTCACACACTGAATTAATTCATGGAAGGAAGCACAGGAGGCAAGGCAAAAGAAACCACAACTGGATATAATACAATTAATGCTATATAGATGTGTAATTGATCTCCCATAAATTTTTTCAAATGTTGGTGTAATAGCAATTTCAGCAAATACTTCTGTGGACAAGTACCTAAAAGATAAGCCCCAAACCCACTTTCCCCTGAGAAAGGAAAGCATAAGATGTCAGCATCACTAATGTTCAGATACACATGACTAAAGAGACACTTATCCTATACACACATTTACAAGCTGCCAAAAACTTGCTGCTAATTTTATCCACAAAAAAATCCCATTGGTATTTCCATCATTTTAACACCCAAAGTACCACCATTTTAAACCTCTGAGGGCAATTATTCTATGAAGTGTATCACACTCCATTAAACAAAATAATGCATGTGTTAAAAAGCTGCACTGAACTCTGTTTTAGCAAAACTAGCTTTCCTCAAATGCAACCAAGGCAGTGTTTTAAGTGTCATTTGAAAATCAAAGTTATAAAAAAAAATATATTGTATTTTTATGGAAACATTTATTCATTACCAATATGTCAAAACCTTAATGCAGTAATAAAAAAATCTGCATCATTGAGCAATTTCTGCATTGTCACTGACCCCTGTCCTAAAAAGCTGGAATATAAAAAACGTAATTTTAATGCATGCAATAGCTTATGAACCAGTGCTCCTTTGAAACAGTCAATTACACATCAACGGGGGAGTGTCAAAGTGTTAATTACTACTCCTTTTTTCCACAGTGTGTAAATAAAGAGGGTGCTGACATTAACATTCCATCACATTGCTTCATGTGATGAAACAAATTAACTGGGACAGACTGTGGCTTGCTGGGTCTAATGCATCAGCACACACACACACACAATTTGCATGCTTTACCATACAGTGCAGAAGTATTTGCTGTTACAAAGTTATTCATCATTAAAAAAAATAGGAGATTTATACAAGTGGTGGTTTCCTCAATGCAGTTGTGATCTCTGGCCTAGCCTAGAGTATGAGTGTGTTCAACCTTTCAGGAGGGGAGTTCTAAGAGAAAAAAACAGTGGGTAAAACCACAGTTCTCTTCCAAAGCCATAAACCAGCTTGTTTTCAAAGAACAAACCACAGTTAGATGGCCCACTCACCATCAAGAGGTTATAATCTACAAACTCTAAACTGTTACGAAATTCCCTTACTTCAATACATGGATTCACACTGAATTACTCTGTGGCTTCCATACCCTAAACCACATAAATAGTGAGAAATGTAATGATCTGAAAACTTACCCAGGGAGTCAATGAAGTCTTTGTTGTTCTGATAAAATTTGACATAGGATGCTAGTTTAGCACTTACAAAAATTGTCAAAAGCTAGAAGATGGAAAACAAACATGAGAACAGTTTAAATATTATCCTGGTTCCCCTCTTTGCAGGCTGGACAGATATAGCTAGAAACTGTGGGTATTGAACAAAACCATAAGCTGTTAAGAGCTGAAATTCTGTGTCCTGTCAATAGATGTGGGCAGTCTGTGCTGAGCTTACTTCCTTTCCCCAGACTTAAGATTTGCTACAGAACTCATGTGAGGGCAGGACATGGGACTGAGTTTCTTTGAAAGGGAAACATTTCACACACAATTTTAATTTTAAAGACTGTAAAAGAAATACCACATTGCAGCTCAGGATCACTGACACATAACTATTCTAATGGATTTCAATAGACACATTAGAACAAAGCAGTCTACTGCTATCGAATTATCTCACTAAAAACAAAGTTACTTACATCATGAATAAGTTCTCCTTCCAAAAACTTGACTGGTTTTAAGGCAAGAAGATGATCAAAGAGAAAGGTATTTGGATCCTTCAATGCTCTTACAATACATCTGATGAGAAAAGGAAAATGCTTACTTTCAAAGCAATACACATCTTTATGACTAAGAGCAACTCAGTTTGCTGCTCCTTGCTTTCCAGGAAACACACAAGGGTTTTCAATTATTATTAGAAGTAACATATGTCACATTCCAATTTTAAACTTCATTTTACAGATGGAAAAACCAAGGAACAGGAAGCATCAAGTATTTGTCCCGTATCCCAAATGAATTGTGCCAGGTGGTCAAACCACAGATCACCCTACAGTTTCCATCTATGCATTTATTTCCAGCACAGCCTTTGTTCCTAGAGGTATTTTTACCATGCTCCTAAAATTTCATAGAATTAAGTTGTTTTGGAAGATTTAATTACGCTTGAATATGTGACACACAACAGTTATGCACGGACACAGCCCTGGACACACAAGTTCTCTCATAGAGAACACACTGCAGGCTGCTGTAGGGTAGCCACTGAAGTTCCCACTTATGCACAGACACTAATTTTCCAAAGGAGTCACCCTGATTTTCCTCCATGGTTAAATATAAACAACTTCCTTGAGAACTACTGGTAGTGCATGTCTGGCAGAACTTAAAGAACTAATTCCTAAGAAAAATCGTGATAGTCAAAACACAGATAGATCAAAACACAGGCATTTACTCTTTGTGGCCAGTGGGGAAAATGCACTGTTATGAATCAATTTAGTCCCAGCTTGTTCAACAGGTAAGCTTATTTTTGTGCAGTTCACGTCCTTTGTACTTGCTCACAGAGAACACAGCAACAATGTTTTTTCAAGAGAAAGTGCTATTTGAAAAGAATGCTCACGGTTCAATAGTACAACAGGCAAAAAGTAAAACAATCTGAAATAAAGGATTCCAGTACAGATTTTGAGTGCACAGCTGATGTAAGGAAGTCCTTACCCAAGGCTGATCTCTCTCAGCAGTGGCCAGGAACACTCCTGTGCACTTGCACACTGGAATAAACCTGACTGTGCCTACAACCAGCCAGACCTACTGCACACTGCAGAGACAAACTCTTGAGTGAGGCAGCAATGCTACAGAAGAGGCTGTGGCAGGGCCCTTGGTCTGCCAGGCCATTCACTACTCTTAATTAGTAAGGGCATAAAAATAATTTGGCAATTGAGGAAAAGTTACTTTTACTTTTAAGGAAACTGGGAAGTCAGTATTACCTGTGAGCATCAACTCTAGCCTGGGAAGCATTGTCCTCTGTGTAACTTCCCAATAGCTCCACCATTACTTTTGCTGCAGTGTCACTATAGGAAAAAAATAAAGTTACCTCAGGATTGCTGAAAAAATAGTTCAAACAAGACACTCAAATATTTAAATAATTCCATTATGGTGTTATAGGTCAAATTAAATTACACTTGAAAAAGATGTAGATGATCCATTTTAATTCTAGTGGAGAGAACAAATGACCTGGATGTATTCTTTCAATTCTTGTTCTACCAAATGTTTATCTTCACCCTTCATTTCATTCTCTTAAACTGATAAATTACCTGCTGGTTATGGAAAAAGTTTTCTGAGCTAGGAACAGCTTTATATGGTTCACTAGAATGCTCCTCTTATGCACATCTGGATTTAATCATTGCGCAATAAGTAGTGCTGCAAAGTTTATTTCAAATGTAAAATGGCATCTCTTAAAGAATATTTATGGTCAGGAAAATGACTGCATAAAAGCTGCTCTCTTCTTTCACAGATTCTCTCTTCAAGTACTCTGAGTGAGAGCTGCTCATTTTACTGATGAAACGACGCAGCCAGCAGTGAGACTGGCTGAGGCTGCTGGAAGCAAACAGCTTCCAGCACTGCTGACAGACAGCTTTTAGACAAACAACTCCTTCTCAGAAAGCTGAGCAAACCTACAGCCTCATCCACCCAGTTAGCTTGTAAACAACATCAATACTACTGCAAACCAGCTCTGAGATTGTTACTGTGTCATTTTAACAGATTTTGATTTATTTTCACTTAACAGTTTTACCGCCACCAAGGCCAGCAACCGCTGATTCCTGTTGCAAAATTTACAACAAATTATCCCACGTGGTCTAAAAGCACACACAATTTTTCTTAAAACATCGAGAGAATAAAGTTTCAATTTGCATTAATGACTTAGGCTAATGGCATAAACTGCACAGGAAAGAACAAACCAACACAACAGGCCCAGTATATTCTGTACTGGGACAGAGGTTTAACCCATACAGCAGCACGGGTCTCAGTGGTTTTTGCAGTACAATAACACTGTCTTTATACAGGTATTTATTTGAAATCTCACCACACCACTGTTTGACAGCCACTCTATAGGGTGAAGCTTGTTCTCAGAGAATTTACCAGATCTGAGAGATGTGCAGCACTAATATTAAAGACATGGGCAATACCTAGTATTGTATATAATCTGGATGTACATTTGTCCCCAGGCAGGGGCATTTTCTATAGATCCCAGCATTTCAGAACCATGTTCAGGGATATAAGCTTTAATGAAACATGTTTTAAAACTCCAGCATTAAATACATCAACTTATGTTTTGCCCTGGTAACCAATACTGATGTAGATGAACTGACAGTTCTGTATCAGTGAAAAGAAAAAAAAACAGGCAGCTTTATATATGAGAAGCATTTGCATGTAAATCAGTCTGTGACTGACTGTGATTTTAGCACTGGTGAAATCCTACCAAAACTAGATGATCTAGGAGACAAAGGACCAGTTTAATACAGGAATGGCAATATACAGATGTTCAATCAAAGAGGCTCAGCTCATGTGCTATTCAACCTAAGAAAACACAATTCCTTATTTAATAAAAGCTTTTCAGCAGTTGTTATTGTGCACTTCAGAGCTGTGTTACAGTTTTCTAGCACTTTTCCTCCCCTAATCTTTCCCTTAGCAGCAAAAATTAAACTTAACTAATTTCAAGCAGTATTTTCAATTCGCTGGCTTTTTTTAAATTTTATTTTTAAGTGGGAAAGGAGTGGCATTTTTCACATGTATTTCTAGGAAACAACAGAATGCTACAAGACAATTACACCCAAACTTTGCTTGCTGAATTCTTGTGAACCTCAGCAAACATGGCAGGCCTTCAGTCTTACATTCTATTCAGTGTCAGATAACTACTGTAAATTAGGCTGTTTCAAGCACTAATACAGATCACTAATTTACCACAGCTTGCTGTTAAATGTGTTTCACCTAAGGTGCAAATGTGAACATTTTTTCTAGCAAAACAGCCTGAACAAGTGCTCTTGGCTCCACTTGTCAGTCTAGATGCATAACTTGACAAAAAGCCAGTGAGGGCTGAAGAGTGATGGTAGATAAAAGGAATGAAAAAACCACAGCACAGCATTCAGAGACTTAGTGAGATGCTGGGATGGAGTCCCTCTACATTACATGATATTAAACTGAATTAAACTTAAATGAAACAATTACTCTGCAGGTGCCTGACATGCTGAGCTTTTTGCTACAAGTATTAATAGCCAGACTTGCCAGACCTGTTTGAATTTAACTTGGGCAGGGCCAAAGCTGCTTCATCCTGGCAGCAGAGACCAGCTTTAAACTGCATCAAGGTGGCTGGAGAAGATTTGATAAAACAAACATTCACTTGTCACTGCAGGAAAAGGGACACCACACAACCTCTGCACATCTACTTTTTAGGAGCTACCAATCTGTTAACTACCAATTAATCCAAAGGGAGAAAGTCTATTAGCTACAGAAAACCATCTCATCTGCCACAATGAGCAAAGTTAAAACATAAATCAAGCAAACAAAAGAATTCTATTGTCTTTAACAATCTCGTTCTTTCCCCTTGAATATAAATCAACAATGGCAACTGAGGTATGATTTTACCACGTATTTTTCAGTTCCCACTTATCTTCCCATAGTGCTAGATAGAACAACATTCCTGAGTGCTACAGCTGGAATGCTGTTGTGAGTTTCCCATACTATTGCAAACACTGCCCACTGATCCAGGAGAGTGAACCAGGTCAAAGGTGCCAGGGTCACTTCTTGTTTTCTTTTCTGGAGAGAAGTGCAAGTGCTCTGAACACTGCTCAGTGCACAGCTTGCTGCAACCCATGGGAAGGACACCGAGTGCAGGAGTCATCTCTTACAGGGTTTGTGGAAGGTTTTATTTGCTATCTTAAAAAATCACCTATGGTTAGCAAGGAAAAACCATTTAGTAGCAAGGTTACTGGTAGCAGTGGAAACAAAAACAAGAAGTTTAATCCACTGATTTGACAGCTAAAAATAACTGGCTTTTAAGTTTGGAAATGAAACTAGTTAAAACTTTACAATAAATCAACAGGATGGGAAGTGAGGAAGAGTAGGAATGTTATCAGTGTAGTATTTCTGAAACAGGGTAAGCACTAAGCCATGGAAAAGATCTGTGACTAACATTTCTGAATTTGACAATCTGAAATTTGCCACACAGAACTATCGATGCAAAAGCATTTGAGTGTTACAAACAGGAATTCCCAGTAATGTAGCTCACAGAGTAACTACTCCATGAGGATTAACCATCCCTAAATTGAGGTTAGTTAAAAATGATCCTGCTATGCTGATGCAGCATTTCCAGCAGGGGAGAATAAGCCAACTGTTGTGACAGAAGGAACTCTTCTCCAGCTGTGACAGCTTCACACTTGCCTTTTTAAACTCCTAGCAAGGTCATGTCCCCAGTCCAACCCCTGTGCAGTCACACAAATGCCCACACCAGCACAAACATACACAGCTACTGGCAGCTGGAGGGGACAGGAACAGAGGGTACAGGACAGAACTTCCTTTTGCAGCAGTGCAAGGTTATGCAAACGCTGAAAATGCAAATGCAGTTCTGTGAGTCAGCAGTGGAGGGGACCTGATGCTGCCTCCCTATGAAAATAAAAAAAAAACCTTGAAAAAGTAACTCAGAAAACAGAGTGGATGGGCAGGAGGAAGCAGCACACCCCCCTACATCCTTATCCCAAACTGCAGGGACAGGTTAAATAGGTTTGGGCTGTTGTGGAACCACACCCTGAACCACTGGAAAGCAGCCCATCTCTGCAGCCCTGCCAGGGCAGTCAATCCACTGCATCATTCTGTAAGATAAACTGATGACAGCTCTCAGTTCAGGCATGCATTAATTTACAGGCACCATACACACTGGATTACTCTACATGCCAGAAGACAGTGGTCTGCCAAGTTTGTTAGATCAAAGATGCTTCTTAGGATCCATGATAATAATTCAAAATGGCCAAGAAGGTATTCTGTGGACATTAATTTCAGTGACTAGTGGAAGGTAATGTTTACATAAAGACTGATTCTGTTAACCATGACTGATAAACCTTCCCACATCATTAAGTAAAAGATAGCACTACCACACAATAAAATGTCAAAAATGCAATTAAATAATAAACTTGGCTTAATGCTACATAGCATTAAGATGATTATTTATAGAAAGGAACAGTGTTATTTTGGGAGTCTGTGATTTGCAGCTAATTCACTACTAACTTTAATATTTTTGGGAACACTGAGTCAATACAAGAGTGCTTAAAAATATTTTTAAAAATCCCAGAAGTGTATTTGGATTGAATTACTGGTACAGATTAATTTTACAAGTCCTGTGAGAAATGTTTTCCCTGCAGAGCACCTATAGTACATCAACATACAGAGTTACCTAGTATGTATTACTTGTCTTTTATACCTTTTCTTGCAGTCTACTAGGACATCATAGAGCAGTCTCAGGAGAGTGTGCTTTTTTTCTGTGGCCAGATTCCAGTCAGAAATCCATTTTCGGACCTAGGTAGAATACAAGTGAAAAAGAAGCATTCAGGAAAAGATTAAAATAGCATTACAAATACTTCTCATTTTCTCCCAAGCAGGAAAGGATTAAAAATATCTTGCACAAAGATTTCTGTTTCAGGTCTTCTGATTCTCATGCTCCCACTGTTCCTTGTCCTATCACTATTTGCCCATGTCAAAAGTCACTCTCACTCTTTAAGGAGCCCCCTTTAAAGTACTGCAATAAGGGCATCCTGGAGCCTTCTCTTCTCCAGGCTGAACAATCCCAAGGCTCTCAGCCTTCCCTCATGGAGGTGTTGCATCTCTGGTCATTTTATGGTAATTTCTCTAGGCTCTGGCAATTTCTAAGAGATAGTCTGTATCAGCTCTGAGTAATATTTAGGTGCAACAAGGTTCATACAAAGACCACAACTTGAAGGGTCACTTAATTACCTGATCTAGTTCAGTTGGAATGTACTGGATGGCACCACAGGATGAGGCCACTTTCAGAAGGCTGCAGTACACTGTGTACCTCACAGGAGTGTTCTTGTCCATGCCATGGAAGAGATTGCTCAGGCTAAACCACAAACAACCAACAACAGAGTTACAGAGGTTTCAAAAAACACTACTGGAGTGCATGTAAGTGTTCTTTTAAGACACATGCTTGCACAAAGCATCTGGCAGTGCCTTACATCCTTGAATTGTAATAGTTTCCAGCTTTGTAATAATTTTCAGCAAAGCTGAAAACTATGCATATTGATTTTACTTTGTAATATCAAAGGGAAAAATATATTGGTTCTTCTATTTTATGACAGTGAAAAGAAGGTAAAAAAGAATGCTTCCTGCAACACCCCACACTCTGATTTAAAGACATACATACAAGATAATCCTTCCTCTTCAGAGGCACAATTACTTTGCCAAGTCCACCACTGTCTCACTCTGCCCTGAACAATACTTACAGCTGCAGTCTAAGAGATGGGCGCTCTCCTTCCCGAAATTTTACTAACTTCTCACACAGGTTTTCAATCAGTGCTTCTTGCTTGTCAGGTTCCAGGATAAGAAGCAGAGAGACAACACTGTTCATCACACTCTCCACATCTGCATAAACCAAAACATACAGCTGTTTGAAACTGCAAGCAGCAATCAGTCACTATGTTGTGCTGGATATAGTTTTGATAATAGTAATTCATACTTTTGATATGAATTACCACTTTGCTTAAGCAAGAATTGTAAAAGAAGAAAAATGCCAGGATACCAACCTGGATATGCATCAGAATGTACAGAGACTTGGCTCAGGTGGGCTTACACCAACACACCTCCATGTAAGACAAGAATTACCATTCTAAGATCAACACAAGACGTGGTATTTGATATCACACTTGCTCTGAATTCTCTGTTTACATGAAGGAGGAATCAGAGGAACTCCAGGTTCCTCCAAGTGGAAACTGCCCACAGTTCTACAGTGAGAACAGTAACACCTAGTGCTCAAGCACAGTAAAACATTTCACCAGGAGCACAAGGGATACCCAGGCACAGGGAAAATGCCCTCAAGAACAATGAAGCATATTACAAACCCTCCCCAGCTCCTGTTTTAAGTGTGGTGTTCCATCCTTTCCAAACAGAACCACACCAACTTTGTGTTTTCTTTTCAGTCTGCCCAACTGTCAATCAGAGGCAAAGAACAGAATTCATTACATATGGAAAATATTATCCATTTGACAAAATGACACCCGAGCACCAAAAACTCTACTTTACATACAAGTCTCTACACCCTCATTACAAGAAGAGTCTAGCTCTGCTTCTGACTTCTTCAAAGAGTGCTGCATGTTTGGATAAAGGCAGGGCAGAGTACATGCAAATATTCCATGGCAATGATGGAAATATGCACTTCCAGTTTTATGAAGATGCACAGCTTGTGTTCTAACGCTACACATCTCTAAATTCTGCCAACTGTTACTGTTTGAAAGCACCAATGGCTTTAGCAAAACCACAGATGGCACTGATAAATTTAGCAAAACCAACAAGACTTAAGAGATGCAAACCTTTGTCATCCTCTTTCAGGCACACATCACACACTTCAATAATCTGTGCCAAGTCCACATGAAGTCCGCCTTCAGCGTTTTCTTCAGAGATTTCTGCTCCTTTGGATTTCAGGTAAGCTCGCAGTTCTGCAGCCTTAAAAAAGACAAAGACAACACATACAAAACAGAACAGTTGTTTTGTGAATAACAAAGTCCAAGTAATTACATTTCTTACAGATTTTTGTTCAGCCAGATGCTGCACCTGCTGTTTTGCCAGTGACTGAACAGGTCACAGAGCTGTCGGGCTTTCTCACAGTGTCAATGTGTCACTTACAACTGGGTACTGCACTGCAGGCCTAATAAGTTTTTTTGACAGACACTTTCTTATGAATTTTTCTGTTTTACTCTCTCTGCAAACTTCAGACAAATATTAAAACCGTTTAGTTGCTTCTTCACCAGAACAGAAAAAAAGTATAAACAAAGCCACTTTAGAGAGAGTAGAACTTTGTCTTCACAACTTCACAACAGTTTTTAATCTAATTATAGAATGGCTTGGGTTGGAAGGAACCTTAAAGACCATCTTGTTCCACACCTCTGCCATGGGCAGGGAACGTTCCACTAAGCCAGGCTGCCCAAAGCCCCATTCAACCCAGCCTTATAATGTCATGAGCTGCCTTACACTGTTAGGATTTAAACCTACACCAAGAAAATACCTTTCCCTCAGCAACAGGCCGATTCATTATAATTGAATGACAGACACACAGCAGAACCATAACCCTTCAGAAACGATCTGAGGCCATACAACTTCTGGCACAGGGCACTTCTGACCAGGAGGCTGCTGTGACATTTACACCTCATTCAGTGTCAAATCATTTTGCAACCAGACGAAAAAGCTAAATGCCCTGGGACAAACAGCTGTACTGAGGATGTTTCATATTGATGAGGCTGTACCAGGCATTATGGCAAGTAAATACTGGGCTGAAGGCTGGTAACCATGTGTGCATACACACACGTTGTGTAAACACACACACGTATGTGCACATACATACTTCAACGACACTGGGAACCTGTAGCCCCCAAATCCCAAGGCACAACAAAGCAGCAGCTCAAAGACAGAATTCCCACTTCCCGTGCCTGCAGTATCGAGAATTCCACAAAACCCAAGTAATGCCCATAATGCGAACTCGCTTTCTTCTCCTAAATAAAAAGCTGGGCTGACGAGGGATGAAAACGAAGTGCCGGAGAGGCGGAACACTGAAGAGGGAACTGCAAACACAGCGTTATCTTTCAGCCATTATGTCCAAGTTTCTCTAATCGCCTGCTCGGTCTCTGCAGGGAACAGCCCAGACGAGTTCGCGGCGCGCACGGCGGGGCAGGCCCGGCCCCGGCTGCGGCCCCCAGCACGGCCCGGCCCAGCCCCCCCTGCCCGGGGCCGATCGCT
>VZTT01034379.1:4142-18755 GCA_013400855.1 Buphagus erythrorhynchus | reverse complement strand
CTGTATCCTGTTGTCCTTCTTGCCTGAGAAATATCTTCATGAGGATCATGGAAACAGACATTAACAAAATCATCTTCAAGGAAGCTTTGCTTACTTGTTGCTGCTGCTGAGCTTGATATTGTTCATAGCAAGGCTAGATGTTGAGGAGTACTACTGGATTGCTTCAGTTTAGTTCCAATTCAGATTTTCATTTCAAATCTTATATTCCTGATATTAACTTGGCATTCTGGAAAGTGAGCATTTTTCACTGAATAGCCATGGTCAGGGGTAATTTGCACTGGTGAGTAACTTTGAATGTAAATAACTTAGAGAGGGATGTTCTTACAAACTCAGAACTCTGCACTCAAAGAGAGCTTTAATAGAAACAGCTTAAAAAAAATTCTTTTTCTTCATGTTAGCATTTGGCTGGATTTTCTGTCAGTTGCCTGGTGTATTGGTGGAGTTCTACATTTGGTCTCCCACTTTCCAAATCATCAAGAAAACTCTCTGCTTAAAGAGCAATTATGGGGCTGTGCATGTTCAGTCACCCGGAGGGTTTGAGCAAAAGCCATCAGTTATGTCGCAGCGTGTGTTAGTTTTGTAAGTGTCGTGTGAAGGCTGACAGAGATCACATTTCTGTATTTTGCTGCTCAGTCCAGCCCATAACCTCCAGAGGTAATGGATCTCTGCAGAACCTCTCTGGAGCAGGTCACCAAACAGTGCAGGATTTCAAGAGCTGATGCACTTTTATTGCTACAATATCCTTGTCATGGAGGTGATGGGTTTTGGGCTGTGGTTTCAGGTATCAGTGTGCTTTTACATCTAAGGCTGAGCCCTTTTGGTAAGCTGGATACATTTTTTTTTAAGAGCTTTTTCTTGTGTTCTTTTGTTCTTAGAGATTAAGTGCTTCTAAGTAATAGGCTTCTGAGGGTACAGATTCATAAATGCTACAGTGGAAAGGCTAAATGCCTGTACATGCAGAACAGCTGGATTCCAGCACTGGCAGTGCTGTTACAAAGGACTCAGGTCTGAGAAACTCCCGTGAGAAGCATGAGGAATTTATCAGAGCATGGCTCAATCACAAATTACATGAGTTTGTTGAAGAGAGTGACACCTACAACCAGCCACAACTGTGGGCCAGCCACAGATTGATCATGCTGTTGGCAAAGTTACGTTTTCTCTGAAGGTATGTTGTGAGAACTGTGGTTGCTGCCTTTTACTCTTGGAACTTACAAGTGCTTGCTAAATGGACTGTGTCTCTGACCATTGAAGCCCCAATATAGCATTATAAAAAACAGAATAATCCAGCCAGCTGGATGAAGTCCCCTAAAACATCTGATTATTACTAAAAAAAAAAATCACATACTTATTTTCCCCCCTTTTAAAAAAAGGAACATGATAGAAGCCTGGGATTTACAGGAAGGTTTTGAAGTCCTGGAATGTGTGTTTTATTACATGTGTTCTACAGTTCTTTATGCATGCATTTCTCTATTCATTTCTAGTGCAGCAGAAGGCAAGCCTAGCCCCACTCACATTTATAGCAGTTCAATTCCTATCTCACCAGTGATATTCAGGTTCCCTCAGAGCTGCCCTCTGTGGGATTTGCATTTGCATGGATGTTCTGGCATGATTTGGGAGTAATACCAGAGTTCACAGCAAGGCACTGTGCTAAGTAACCACAGTCTTCATGGTTCCTTGGGCACACTGAGGTCCAAGCTTTGCTTCCATTGCCAGAATTCCTGGCCTTCCCACCAGGAGAATAACCCCTGCTTTAAATCCAACATTTCATCAATGATTTCTGATTTTGGAGGCTTCCTTTGCTGTTTTTCACATGGATTTCCAGATGCAGTAGCCCCGTTATCCTGACAGATTTTTATTGTCATATCTGTGCTTTGTTTGTTGCAAAGTGAAAGACTGAGCCCTCAAGGGCTGTGTGCTGTGTATACAAATCTCCAGGCTATTCAGCAGGAAGAAAATCAGGAAATGTGCATAGTTCTTTCACTGACAGTAAACATTAACAGCACTGAAACACCTATGATAACAGTTTTAACTGAAATATGACAAAATTTGAAGGGTCAGGATCTGGACCCAAATACTTGGAAATACTTGAAGGTTATTTTCTTTTGAATTGTTTAAAAATAATTTTTGTTGAAAAGATTATTTTTTCTGTGCAGTGTAGTGAGGTGAGGCCTTGCTTCCCTACTTTCGTGTTAAATGTGCATGGTAAGGGTTTTTAGTGGCACTGAGTCTATTTTATGTGTTCTTTAGAAAATGAGACATGAGGACTTTAAAAAGCTGTTGTTTTTCTTGACTTCACCTTCATTAATCTTATTTAGTTTCTGTAAGAGGCTATTTTGTGAGCTCCACCGATGGATAATGTTTTCTTTTCCAAAGTTCATGATTCTTCTATTCAAATCACTAATTTTCACTGTTACACTCCAGTGGTTTAGTGCTTCCCAGGCCTCCAGGAATGAGTTTAATTAGCAATGCTGAATAAATTCTGAGACATGATTCATCTTTCTTGTCACTCAGATCTAAGTAACAAAATTGCAATTTAAATATGTACTTAAAAGCCCTGTGAGAATAGCTTCTTCTGTACAATTGGGAAAAGACTCAGATGTAAATTTGGAAATAAGGATTTTACCTGGCTGCCTGTTTTCAATTTAGCTAAAAGATACAGGATTCATCATATGTCCTTGAAGTCCCTGGTATATTGTTTTAAAAATACTGAGCTATGAGCTGTACTTGGCACATACATTCCAAATAAAAGCTCTGCATTTGGGCTTTTTTAGATGAAGTAATTGATTTGACAAATGTCAAAACTATCCTAGATTTAATGTGATTTAATTTTTTACGTGATTTAATTTTTAATGTGATTTGTCTCCATATTTCTATATTTTGAACCAAAAATACAGGAGGGAAAATATCATTCTCGTGTTCCTAACTGTTGCAGTGCAGAGGTCCAAGTTTTGCCATGTCCTCTTGTCTGAAGCAAGAGAAGGTGAATTTCTGAGACATGGTGTCACGAGGGGAAAAATGGGGAATGCAGGAAGGGAAAGGAGTGAACTCAGGAAAGTGATGTTTATATTTAAACCCTTGTTCCAGCACTGCCAGCAGCACAGAGAGCACTAGGATTTTGCCATGCTCTATCTCCTCCTGTGCACCAAGATCAGAGCATTTTACACCATCAGTGGATGGTAACTCTTCCTCAAAACACCTGTGGGAAGATTTAAATGTAGCTTTCCAGAATTTATAAAAATGGATCAAAAGAGTAACTTGCCCTAGGAGAGCTGTAAGCCAAATGAAGTGGAACTGCCTAAATTCCAGGTTTAATTCTGAGACTACTTTCTCTACTCCAGCACATGGAGCACTGTGAATAAAAAATATGGATTGTTTAGCACCTTTCCTATGTAGGCAAAAGAATTTACAGACAAATTGTGGCTGTAGCCAGTTCCCTGGATTTTGTCAGATTCAAACAGATCCCGAATGTTATTTTAATGTAACCTTAAAAGAACCCCCATGCTATTAATTTTGTATTTATTGCAGTTACACTGACCCTAATGAATTTTTTTAAAATTAATTTGACAGATGTCACAAATATTTTCAATGCAGTTTAACATCATTAAATATAACCTTTCCTAGAAAAGAAGTTCTATGAAGTGAACGTACGCTGAGTGTCAGTGCTGGGCTCTGGGAAGTCATGGGTGTCACTCAGGACTTAGAACACAAAATGTTAGGGAGTAATGTTTATGGGGCAACTTTACAAGGTTCTCCCTCTCATGTCTCATCAGTACCTCTCACCTAGAAAGACAAGCTCCTCTAAAATGGAATCTGTATATGAGTTTAGCATTTATGTATTGTGTATAGCTGATTATGCCTTCAGAACCAAATTCAGCGACTTAGGAACTTCTTTTCAGATTTATATTATTTTTAATTTCTCTTACTTTGCTCACACATAAAAGCTACAGGGGCTAAACAGAGCCTCTGAAAAGGAATGGTTATTTCACTTCCTTGGAGACATGTTCTTGTTCTATGTGAAGCCTGCACAGTTTTTTTGCACCTGGTGGACCTAGTCCTGCTTGGAAAAACAACAAAGAATAAGTCATAGTTCCTTACCTTGTATGTGAACTTGTGGAGCAGTGCAAATACATAGTTATAGTCCAGGCCATCAGAAATATAAAATGCATGATTTGAGGACTGGATTCTGCTGGATTCCAATACTTTATAAACTTTAGAGTATTGGTAGTGTCCCCAGCTGGAGTATAAATAAAGCAAACCCTTCCAGAGGTTTATAGGACTGTACTTGGTGCTCTCTTACTGCCCTAATTTATGATTGTTGGAAATTCACAAGCTGTGAAATGTGGTGGTCACAGATCTGGTGGCAATAACTTCAGAATATGAATGAGAGCATCTGGGTTGCTATTTACCTTTGTTTCACAAAGTCAGCTTTTCATCTTTACATCATTTAACGCCAGAAATATGGCTGGGTTAGACAGGCACGTGGAGCCTTCTTCTGTGGAACAGATTTGCTTTCTCTAACTTCAGTAGTTTCTTCTGTGAAAAAATTTATCTTTTACTTTACCACTTTTGGCTGTTCCTCTACAGGAATACAAAGCACATTAAGGTAAATAAAAATGAACAGTAGCTTTCCTCTGTAAAAGCAAAAAGGTGATAAGACTCAGAAATTCTTTATTTTATGTTCACTTTATAGTGGCTTGGGTAAGGTGAAGGCCCAGGTAGCAAGCCTGCATGGCACTCAAATCTCATTTAAACCCCACTTTGCAGACTTTCATTAGTGCATATAAATTTTGCAGATTAATTTCCCTGTGCCTAACTTTCATGCATTGGAGTTTCAGTTTCCATATTTGTCAAATAGTGGAGAGGTGGTAAAGCTTTCTCAAATATTTGCCAATTGCCATAGGGTTTTCTTGGGCAGAAAATTATAATATTGAGTCTTGCTATTGTTCACCAAAAATGGGAATCTACTGGAGATGGTTACTGTGTGCTAAAACTTCTTCTGTGTTTAATATCCAGAATTTTGAGACTAAATCTTTTTGAAAATATCAATTGACAGTGTTCTGTAGCTTTTTCCCCCAGCCTGTAAACGGTTATAGTTCTACCTCCTTTTCTTGGCTGAGAAATTTTTTGTCTGTCACAGGACATCATGCTCCAGTGGCCTATAATAAATACCTTATTATTTACGTATTTCATTAAAAATGCTGTATTCCTCTTCTTTTACCTGTTGAGACTTTAATTCTAGATAGGTTTCACAGCTTATGCTCATGATCAGAGCATGCCTTTTCCAACCAGGGTACACTTCTTTCTTAGGGTTTCTGTTTTCAAGAGCTTTAAAAATGAGTATTTTACTCAGCTGGTGGTTGAGTGATTCTAACTTAGTGTTTCATTACTGCATTATGTTTTTATTTCCTCTGCTGAATGCTAGAACTGGTGTTACAGAGAAATTCATCCAAGATTCTCTGTCATTTACTGTACGATTAATCTTCTAATAAACTTAGGTAATGTATTTCTAATTTGGATCCCTGTTCATTTGTTTTATCACTGAAAGGAAGAATCCACAAGAGAGGCTCAGGTTCATGTCAGTGTTTTCTTCTAAGGTTTCCACAGCCCACTTGGTGGTCCCTGACCATCACTTATGGTTCAAGAGTCTTTCCAAACCCAGTGACCTTAGGTAGTTCCAAAAAATCCATTCTAGAGCCTGGAGTCCCATTGGGCCTCCACTGGTGGAGGAGTGGAGGATACCACGCTGAGTCCCAGGCCTTTTCTGTAGTGCAATATCTGTAAAAACAAATGCAATCTAAGCAAAGATTAGATTAATTTTAATCCCATTGTCAACTCAATTTTGCCTGATTTGGCTGTGTCTGCTTGCAACAGTGGAGAAGCTTGGCTAATATTCTTGCAAAAGCTGTATTCTGGAAACTTTCTCTTTCTCTTTCTCTCTGGAAACTTTTTCTGGTTATATGATATCAAATGGGCAAGCAAAAGTGATTAACTGTGCACAACTACAATGCCAGCTTTTCCCCCAAGCCTATTTAAAAAAATCCTGATGTTGCCAGTCATGAAGTCAGTTTCAGTTCTAAGAAGATACAATTTTTATTCATTAAATTCATGGTGGCATTTACTTGGCAAGAAATCAGTGATCAGAATGTTCAAGTTTTAAATTCTTTCCCAGTCAGATGCAAAATGCAGCTGTGGGTTTCTCACAGTGAGGGCTGAGCAAACAGTAAGGTCCCAGTGAAAACAATAACCACGGTGCAATGCAGTATATCTTGATATTTTGCATAGTAGCTTTTGTAAATATCGAAGGATTTTGTCTGCAGTTCATAGATAACTTTTGTTCAACAACAGCTGCAGCAGAATGGCTCAGATTATGCAACTGCCTTAGAAGAGCCTGGACTAAACTCACCCAGTTGTAATCAGGTTGAAAATTTGTTACCTGGCAGTTGAGAAACGAGCGTGGAAGAGGCAGGAAATTGCTTCAGAGAGGGAACTGAGATCCCAAAATTCGGGCCGGGAGTTGCAGTGGGCGGGAGCTGAGCCTGGGAGAGCGCTGGGTGTTGGACATTGCATGGGCAGGGGTGGGAGCCCAGGGCTGCCAGCCCAGAGGTACAGTTGCAGCCACCTGGGATTGCCAGCCACAGCAGGCAAGGGTCATTTGTCACCCTTGTCACCCGGGTGCAGCGTGGGACACAGGGAAACCCAAGCCCAACTGCACCAAATTGAAGCTGTAAATCTGTGAGTGCTTTTGGAAAAGGATGTCTCTACTTATAATCAGATTTTTCCAAATAAGAAAATTGTGATGTCTCATCACCAGACTCGTGCTTTTGAGGACATCTGTGTTTAGTTTGGTCCAGATTAAAAAAAAAAAAAAAAAAAGAGCAACAAAGAAGTAAAATTTTCAATTCCTCCCTGTGAAGTTGTTTAGCTTAAAAACGAGCAGACTTTGTATGTAAAAGAAAGGTACAGTCTACCTAAATTAGAGCTGTGATGAATTATTATCAGAAAGGTGATTTTAAACTCTAGTGGTTGATCTACAAATGGCAAATCCTGTCTTGGAGAAGGTAGTTTATCATGGGCCATAAGGCTGGAATAGCAGTGCTGCATTCAGAGTCATGGTTTTATCTTAAAGGGACTTTTTATGATTTGTCTTTATAAAGAAGCCATTTGGGACACTCACAGGTGTAAGAATAGTTCACAGAAATTAGAACACCAAGTGTAAGCCATATTTTCATATGTGCTGCTGGTGACAATGACATAAAGCAATATTTAAAGGTAAGTATTTGAGACTTCAGGTTGCAGAGTTGCACATTACATAAACTCTTTTTTTGGATGCTGTATTTTTCTCTCTTGTCACAGCTCCTGAGTTCACACTATGGTGAACTGAATGTGTTTCTGAATTAGCCACAGTAGCATTTATTAGATTATGTATAAGGATTTAGTCCATTCTTTTAGAAAGTTTCTCAAATACCTTGAGAAGCTGTGTTTTACTTAAAAACCAGGAGGAGACTCATACATATGGCTTCAGCATCTTCTAAAATCCAGACTGTTTATAGATAGACAATCTTTATCCATTCAGGACTACCTGGGTTAGTTCCAAAGGATCAGCTTCTGTCTATGTTATTCAAAGGACTGTATGACTAAGGTTTAAATTAGATATTTGGGAATGGAGTGTTGTGCACACCCTCAACCCACTCCCAGTGTATTTGGGCTAAGAATAAAGAGTGTAGATACTCTTAAAACACATTTTGGAGTGTTTTCCTCAACACTTGCACAGCTCCAGACTGTAAACTGTTTAGACGGCCTTTCAGAGTTTATTTGCAAACCATAGAGAGTTAGAGAGTACAGCAGAAGCAGCCATCCATGATCCCTGAGTTATTCATGCTCATATTTACTAAACAATATTACCTAAAGCAGAGAGATTAGGAGCTTAGTTTGGAAATGTGTTTGTCCTGCAGCACACTACGTGCTGTACCCCCAGCAGAGGCACAGAAACAGGGCATGGCAGATAAAAACTGCCTTTGGTGTCCCCAGAAAACACAGGCACTACAAAAGAAGTTGGTGCTGTTTCTGTGGAAACAAAAGATGTAGCCTGGAAGAAAATGCCTGTGAAATAACAATAACAAAAATAGCTTAAAATATACTTAGGAGATGTTGGGCCAGTTACACAAAGACATAAGAAAACAGAACTTTAAAAACAAGCAGAGCTGTTTATCATTGGAGAGATTTTCAAAATGGCATAACTGCAGTCAGCCCTAGCTGTGATGATACAAAATCCTTTCTCTTGCAATACCATACTCTTCAAGTGAGTTTGGAACGTGCTCAAACTGATTTGAAAATACATCTTAAATACCTGCTACAATATGTTATAATGGGCACGTCACCTGGTTGCTTTCAGTCTATTAATTGCAAACTTGCCATCAAAACAACTTTTATTTTAGAGGAAACTAACACAGCAAGAACCCATAAGTTTCCATGGGTGTAGCTATGATCGTCTCTGAGTCCCGGGAGAGCAGAGTATTCCTCCTGCCAAATTGAAAGTTCTGTGCACAGCCTGAAAAGGAAAAGCAGCTATCCAGGTCACTGATACCTATTAACCACAGGGAATTTTTTGAACTGCTCTGATTTCTTCAGAGCAGGAGGCACTAAAGCAGTTCTGCTCAATGTTGCATGTGAGCAGTTACATTGGGCTTGAAGGGTGAAACCATTTAACAGGCAAAATAAACAGGTAAGTATAGAACAAGTAAAACAGTAAACAATTATAATACCAAAAGAGCATCCATATAAACATGTACAAAGGATTTATCACTTGTAGCTTAGTTTGACTTGGATCCAAATGAGTACACCATTCCCATCTGAATCTTTCTGTTTAGTTTTGTTTCAAATTCCCTTTTCCAAGCCCTGAGTAGTGTATTTGAGATGGCTAGTTTGCTAATATTTTTTCATGGGAGCTAAAATAAATTCTGATCCCTTCCTGTGATGAGAAGATAGTACAAATTTTTTAAAAATCAACTTTTTGCATACAGCTTTTATATATTTTCTATTCAATATACGGCACGATTAAATGTTTAAAAAAATGCCTTCTCTGAACTAACACTTTGATTTCTTATTGCTGGGACTGGAAATCTTTCATGTGGTGCTTACTCAGATCAGCTTTATCTCTGTGTTGATCAATAGTCCATCTCTTAAAAGTGAAATATTGGGCTGATAACTGTAATCCTGCTTTTTAGCTTTGATAACTCTTTTAAGCTCCAGAGCTGAAGATGTTGGAGAATCTCTCACACATTGCAGATTATTTGCAAGACTGAGTTGACCCTGAACACCTTGACTTAGAAAGTTTTATGTTCTCTTGTAGAAATACTGAGGAGGTAGTAAAGGAGTTGCTCTAATGTATGTTTGTTGAATAATTGTTGTTAGGAGGCAAAATTACAGTCAAAGAGGAATATGCTATTTTAAAATATTTTTTTTTTAATTTAAGCCTTTAACCAATGAGGATGTATGCTCTGAATTTCAAAGGTTTTTAAAGTAACAGGTTGTTAAAATATACAACTTTGGAAACATAATAAAGTTCAAAATCTCTTCAGCTCTGTCTACATCCATTTTTTTTTTCACTTCTCTTTCTATGCTACCAGTATGAAAGAGTACTTGGTGGCAAACAAGGAATCCAAATTCTGCTATAATCCTGAAGGGAATTCTAGCAGAGATCACTGATAGAAATTAAAGCTCTGATGATATGGCTGGCTGCCCAGTACTTCCAAAGAGCTGTACAAAGCAGATACAAAGAAATCAGCATAAAGAGCATCTTTCTATAATTCCCACATTTCTAAGAGCAATGAGAATAATAATTAAAAACAAACAAACAAACAAACCCAACAGTAAAAAAATCTCACAGAAATTTTTTCTTGTTTCTTCCTGAATTTAGGAAAATGTTCTAACTAACCAGTTCTAGATGAACCTGCTTGAGCAGGAGGCTGGACCAGATGTCCTCCAGGTGTCCCTTCCAACCTCAGCCATCCTGTGATTCTGTGAAGACCAGAATATTACTGGGATGTGAGTTGAAATGTTCTGTATATAAAAACAGTCACTCAGTAAAATTTGTTCATTTTTTTACAATTGTTGTAATTCACTTTCCCAATAAACCTGTACTATCATTTTGTATTTGAACACGTAGTGGGAACTTACCCAAAACAAGGCTATTAGTTCAGCCTTCCAAAATAAAGAGGTGGGTTTGTTTTGTATTTAAAAAATCCATTTATAAATGGCTATAAAGCATAAAAAAGTCATTGGCCCAGGGTGTTCTGGTGCTGTGTCTGTGCCTTTCCAGTGCTGAGCTGTAGACCAAACACTTGAGTCCTGAGCACTTGGAGTTTTTAGTAAATACTGATCAAAAAACAATGGGGGAAAACAGCAGAAAAAGACTAATACATTTATTTTCAGGAAATTGTCTGACCTTGGTTTTGCTAATTACTAGTTCCAGAAGAAAAACATTTTATTCTTTGATTCTAGTCCTTCACTTTGAAGATTATTGTTACTTGCACATATCAGTCTTTGTTCACTTGTTGATACACACATAAGGTAAAGTTCTTGTTCCTTTAGTATTTCTAAATCCAAATTGTCTAACCTTCCACATTCTCATGAAGAGGCTTTGCATGATCTTTTTCCATGGAAATTCCAACTTAAGCTGGTTGGCTCTTCTAAGACAGGGGTTTATTTTGATTTTGGCGTGCAAAATTTAACAAACACATCATGATTTAGTTAAGTGTTTTTAAAGAGGTTCAAGATTTTGAATGGATGTGCTTAAATTCCCAAGCTGATGATATCACTGCTGTTACCAGGTGAAATTACTTGAGCTCTGGGGAAGACCTTTGAATTCAGAGACTGAGTGAGAGACCAGAATTTAGCTTTTTAACAGGGGGAAGGAGCATTTAAACCATGCCTACACTGGGGTGGCAGCACAAGCAATATAAGAAGCACAGCTTCTCACAGCAGCATGTGCAGAAACTGTAAATCTGCTGCTGGAGGGCTCAGCAAGGGCTGTGAATTCGAGCACTTCTCTGAATTAACTGGAGCAGGGGAGGGATCCAGGCACTCATGAACCTGTCTCTGTTTCTCCTTGCTGCCTCCCAGAGTACTCTGGGACAAACTCCCCCTTTGTCTCAGTTTTCAGTTGTTTTGGGAATAAAGGTAAAATGCTATTTAATTCTCAGTCTCAGGTGGGTAATATGTTCCTTTCCTTTTCCTTGTTTGAGAGGGAATTATTTTTTTACTTAAGGAAGGCATTTGTTCCTCTCCTAAAATTCCAAATGGTTTTCAGGGATGAAGGTGGAAAGAGAAAAAAATTGTCCCTACTGCACTGAAGGGTTTTCTCCCTTGAGCATCCCAAGGGCAGGAGACAAAATACAGCAATTCTTTCTGCAAAAAACAAATGCTTGACTCTCAGAAGAGCATGATCTTGGCTTCATCAATCAGGAGACTACGAGGAGCAGCATGAGGCTTACACAAACAATCACACACTTCCACACATGCTCTGTGCTTGCCTCCTCATTCCCAAAATTTGCTGCAAAACTTTCTGTTCAGCTGCTTGTCTTTTTAATATTCCTGAGAATATTTCTGTTCAGCTTGTAGGACTTCTGTAAAGATGTTTCAGTTTTGTGAACAGTGAGTGCTTAAATTAATGTGAAATTAAATGAAAAAAAGGGTTTTTTACAGTGAGGTATTCTTGCTCTGCTATTGCTCAACAAAGTGAAATGAGGACTCAGTCTCTGTAGTGATATATAGTATTTACTTAGTGTCAGATGTAGGTGTGGCTATCAGTTGCAGCATATCTTTTCTTTCACAAAGTGCAATTATGAGTGCTATTATTTGTAATTAATTGACACTGAGATTTTTTCAAATCTGCTCATCATTAGCTTATGTTTACCCTGCAGTGGCTTTTTTTTTCCCTTGAGAAGTACAGCTGAGTCTCAGTGCATTGCTATGGCAGTATAAAGGGATTGGAAAATCCCTGCAGCTGGCAGAGAGGGAAACAGACTCTCCCTAAAATCTCCCTTCTGAGGTTTTATAACTGGTCATGCTCACTAAATGACCCCATCACATGATGCATATTTTGAGAGGCTTTACTGGGAAGAAGAGGTGCTCTTGGTGGCCTATAGCTGATTTGGGGGGGATAGAAGTGAGCTAAGCCTTTAGGATTCCTAAAATTGTGTCATGCACCAGTCTGTGAGAAAAAAGACCAAAGTCTTGGAGTGAACAAGTAGATTAAATCTGTTACTTGTGAGGGCAAGGGAGTGCTGTGTGTCCAAGACATATTGCAGTGGCAGAATTACAGCAGTACTAAATCCTGAGCATTCTTGCCCTGGGGTGGGAGTCAGGCCTTTTCCACACCAGTGTTGGCTTCTCCCAGATCAGCTCCTGGTGTCTGGGATACCTGAGTGGGAACTGCAGGGTGAGATCCAGTTGTAGATAAAACAATATTATGATTTGTGTTGTTAATGAGCTGCCTTATGATATCTCATGGTAAAAATGATTAAGAAATCATGACACAGAGTGGCTATAGCCTGTTCCCTGTCATTTTGGGCTTCAAAACACTTGTTTTGTGTTTTTGGCAAAAAATGGGGGAGTGGTAGTGGCATTGAATGAGAGGGTGAACTTAGCCTGAAGTATAGTTTCCTTTTGCCAAGAGCAAAGAAATTATAAAAACAAATTCTTGGCTGAAAACGTGAAAGGATAGGTTTGGAATGTTATCTTAAAGGACGTTACAATCCTGGAGCTTCCAGTCATACCCCAGATAAAGCACTTTGTTTATACATTACCCCATTTCACATACAATGCTTCTATGGGAGATGAGCTAGAAGGATTCATCCTGGGTTTGGAGGACAAAGAGTTTAATTAGAGGGTTTTTTTCTTTCTGTAATCTGCTTTAATGGTTTTATACATCACATATGTAATCGACATTTTTGCAGCCTGTACTGGTTAAACTGTTTAAACAGATTCCACAGTGTTTTCTAGGATTTACTCCCTTCCAGGAAGCCAAGAGAAACTTTAGAAATACACAGTATTTACATCAGTGTGACCTGGAAAAGAATCCAGGAGAGAGTTTTTTTATAACACCTTTACCATCCACTTTAGACTTTGAGCTTTTATCTTTGTGTTTTGTTTTAAAGAAAATGAGACTTTTGGAGCTGTGAGAATTAAATTGGTATTGCCATTTCTGTACTGATAAATTACCTGAAATTTGACATTTCCAGCAATATGAATACCTTCATGGCTGAGAGAGATCACAGTTTGAATAATGTTTAGCATAACCAGTAGCTACTGAAAAACCTCACTGCCTTACAGCAAGTGTTGACACTTGTCTTTGTTGTTGAAAACAAACCACAAAGGGATAAATTTTGGGTTTGTGGGCTTTGATAATAAAAGAGAGTACAGTTCTGGCTTCCACTGAAGTTGACAGCAAAACTGCTGTCTACACTAGCAGCAGGATTTCTCTGTACAGCAAAGCATGGGAGAGTTGCAGAAGATCTGTAAATGCTTTTGAAATTCAGTACTAACTTTGGTTCTCCTAAGGGCTAAAATAGCTTTCTCCCTTGAATGCATGGCATTTTCACTTCTTCTAATTGTGCTTGGTAATTTGCTCTTACTTGTGCCTAACTTAAGGGCCTACAGAACAGAAGGTGTGGTCTTCTAAAATAAACTTGTATTGTTTTTGTGGGACCCACTTGATGCTTTGCACTTTTGCTTCAGCAGTAAAAGTGACTTGTGCTGACAGCTGGAGTAATTGGTGTGCATGGAATAAAACTGTCTTTGTTTTCTTGCTCCACTTCTAAAATTTAAGTGTATTCTTGCAGATCTAAGCTGAAATACGTAGATAAATTTTTGCTCTATGCCATAAAAATGGTTTATATGTTTTTCTGATGCTTGAATGTGCAGAAGACACATGTAATCGTTATTGAAGGGTAAAAAAGAGAATGGGGCAGATTTGGAGGCAATGAATTTTATTTTTATATCCCATTCTTTCTCATTGTTCATTATTTTTATAAGCTCTACTAGTCCTTTTTCTAACTCCCCTCAGAATTAGTGAGAGCCAGAACAAGTACAAAGAGACTTGTATAGATGTTTAAAAGATGAAACACTCTTTTAAGGGGTGGCAAAGCTCTAACTTTAAAATAAGTTCTGCTAAGGGGCCATCTGCTGGTGCAGCAGGTAGGCACTTGCTATGAGGGCAGGTAGAGCTTTAAGCAAATATCAATAGATGATGGTCCTGTCACAGTATTCATCACATTTTTTGCCTGATTTCATATTAGAACATTGTTACAAAATATGGAGAATTGAATCAAATGCCACTGAAGATTGGGCATTTTCATAGTGATGAACTCACTTTTGAATTTGACAAACCACACACTTTGAGGATCACATTGCCTTGTTATTCTTCTCCCCTCACTGGTCATTTTTGCCCTGTCATTACAAGCTGGCTACTACAAAAGTTCTTCTTTTGGTTTTTGGCTTTTTCTACAGTGCTGTGTCAGAAGGTGAGGGGAGGATGTGATTTACTGCAGCACACTGCAGGCTGTGATAGTGATGCTGTTTAAGCTTTGTGCTGTGTGGCAGTAGGAACGAGTT
>VZTT01034375.1:21756-37325 GCA_013400855.1 Buphagus erythrorhynchus | reverse complement strand
AAAAATCACACAAACCCAGCCCTCAAACCTGCGTCTTGTCCCCGTTCAGAGATGTGCCTAGATAGTGTCCAGCCAAAACAATGCTGTGCAGAAGACATTGCTGGACCGAGACAGTAGTTGCTCAAATTTATCTTCTTTTAAAAAATGTGCGTGAAAGGGGATGGGGGAGGGTGGAAAAGAATATTTATCAGAATACCAGAAGACACCTTACTTGAAACAAAGACAAGGGGAATCATCTCTGTTGCAAATCCATCAGACAGAGACCAAATAACAATATTTATAGCCGGCATTCAAAAATACAATGTGCTTAAATAACAACAAATGCTTACTACAGTTGCTACAGCGCAGCTTAATAAAAAATTAGCCTTACTGACAGTCTTGTCAACATCTTAAGTAAATTATCATAGCGATGGTCTTTGGAGAAGAAAACCCACACTCCTTGCTAAAACACCTCCTATCATTAATCTTAAACCACTTGAAGATTATGATGGAAAGAATGGGATCAGTAACCATTATCATCTCAAATTGCTGTTAAGAACTCCGCTGTTTATTTTTGCAACAAAAGCGAATGTATCTGGGAAATGCAGAAAAGGGAAGAAAGGAAAACACAAGAAAGGCAGAACAATTGAGGCGAATCCTGTTGCAACCTCGATGATAAACACATGGAAAAAGCTGTTACTGCTCTGCGGATTGCTGGAATTTGGGTAGACGTTAGAAAAATAAACAAAGTGATGACTCCGTACCAGTTCTGTAAATGTACCGTTAGAGTCAGGAAAAAATAAATGTTAAAAAAAAAATTAAAAAGTAACTTCTTAAAATTATTTGTGGTTTCCTGAATATCCTGAACATTCGTATTCGATAGTTGCCTTTATCTACATCTATCGTTTGATAAACAGCAAATGTATTTAAAATTTACTTGCACCTTTCACTGTACATAGGTAGAAAATAAATTAACTTCGACACTTTCTTGCTCGTATTTTTTATGCATTGCGTGTTTTCCAGTAATCGTCAGAATAAAGTCTATAGTGTAGTTTCATGAGGATCCGATATACTCGAAACATTTGCTCAGAGCGAAACCTTTCCAGAAGCGATTCTGATTTTTATTGTAGTCTCTCCTGTTAGAATATCACCCCTCTTTGAAATACATTTTTACAGATGAAAAATAATATTTTTCCCTCGTTAAACTAATTCCAGGATTTGTCAGAGAAGGGAGAATCTGCTGATTTAGGGACACTCGACCTGCATGTTATCAACGGATCTTTACACCTTCAATGGATCCACCAATCGATGTGAGATGGGCGCACGCCTCAATACAATCAAACACAGGTTTTTGAAGTTATTCTTTCAAAATGTGGAAGTTTACACGAAGCCTTTAAAGAGGACGATGCACACCAACGGGCCCTCCTCCTCCCTTTCCTGGAAGTCAGAGGAAAGGGTGCCATTAGACCAGATCGTTGAGAATTAAAATAAACCAAACAATTATTTTCGCCTAGCAGAGCTGCATCTTCCCGTTCTTTCCGCGGTGATTCACGGCAGCAGCGGTGTGCCAGAGGCAGGGGCGGGCTGCTGTTCCCCGTTCGGCGGGGGGGCCGGGGGTGGCTCCCGGAGCGGCTCGGCAGCGGCGCGGGCGCTGCGCGGTGCGGTGAGGGCGCGCAGGTAGGCGCGGCGGGAGTGGGAGCGGAGCGGCGCTGCCAACTCCCCCGCCGCGGCCCCGCAGTGACCCCGGCCCGGGGCTGCGGAGAGGTGAGAGGTGACGCTGTTAGCCAGCGCAGACCTGGCCCTTTTAAAGCCACAGCTAATCAGTCCTTTACTAAATTAAAATATAGCAACCAGAGGGGAAGCAATTTCGATGTAAAGAATTACCGTGCGCGCTCCCAGAACGAAATAGTATTGAAATGAGGACGGTGCTCTCTGCGACAGACAGATTTGTCACCCAGGAGCAGTTGGGCTAAGATAAACTATAAAATTATACATCCGCTGTATAGATCCCATAGATCTGCACGTGTGGGAGATTACATACCCCACATGTACACAATAATAAAATAAGGATATGGAGCTGTTAAAAAACTTCAGCCCCATAAACTATACAGCGGGGTGATTGTTACAGGGCAGCGGGCACTGGGTGGTTAATTGCCCACCTAGCTAAAGGCTCAGAGATTCATTATAATGTGAGAAGAAATTAAAGCGGAAAAAAAGTGATACATTTTCCTGTCAATTCATTTGTCTTCGATTTCAAGTTATTCTTTAACCTTGTAAGAAATAGGAACTAACTGTGTGAGAGGGGTGTGTGTACGTGTGTGCATATGCACTACAGACATACAGTACCTACGCCTGTGTTTGTGATGTACAAGTGTGCGTGATCTGAGCACATGAATTGGCTCACAAACAGTGGAAAATGGTGACAGTTCCATTTTTCCTCTTTAATTAGGAAATATTCCTTGATTGTCTTGGCACCCATTACTTTCTAATAACTCCATAAAAACCAGAAGAAGAATAAATATCTGCTGCACGTAATCTGCTATAAAGCAATTATTTTACTAGGATAATATGCATTTGCAAGTACAACACCGCAACGGCCATGAATGAGACGCAAAGGAAAAAAAAAAAAAAAAGAAAAGGCTACTGGAGTGATGATAATATTTGAGAGTACATACAATTCAATGGGTCGCAGTAAGAAATATCTAGCCTTGGTAACGTAGCTCTGTTACAGCTAGACTGCAAAGAAACTTTCCCTTTTCATGTGTTTCAGGCAGCAAAATGCTGGGTTTAGAAGACTGCGAGTCAGTTTCCTGCATACTACTATAATTAATTTGCGTGCGGAGATCAAAGATCCGAGGGCGAAGGGAATAATTGATTCTGCCAGAAAACGCTTCCCTGGCGCAGCCCACGGTCAGCCGCCACCCACGGCAGGTAAGCTGCTGCGTGAAACTATTTTTAAGTGAACAAAAGACTAAGCAAACATCTGACGTCAGGGAGCAGCGTTCCCGGAGGAGGGGGGCCGGCAGCGGTGCCCGTCCGTCCCATCCCCGGCCGTGGCCCGGCACCCAGCGGCAGCGGCGCGGCGGGGCCCGGCCGCGGCCTCCCCCGCTGCCGGCGGCCTCGGGCGGGGGCTGTGCTCCGCCGGGACCGGCCGAGCCTGCGGGGATGCCCCGGAGGTGACAAAGAGCAGCACGGCGCCCATCGGGGAAGGCCAGGGACAGCACTCCTGCTGACGCTGGTCTGTAACTTCCGCGTGTGGTTTTCAAAACCAGAGGCTGCTTTTGTCCCCGACGAGTTCGCTGTGTTCACCTGCCGGGCACCCGAAGACCTGGGGGGCTCGGCGGGCGAGCGCTGCTGCTGGCACGCTGGCCGTGAGGCACCAGCGGGCTCGGGGACACCCCCAGCCTCCCGCACCGCCACGGCCCAAACTTCGACTCTGATGTGAGCTGAGTAACACGAGAAAGGCTGTGAAGTTCAGCGGGCAGGAGGAGAAGCGCTGGGCTAGCTCTGCCACCAGCGCTGCACCAGGGGGTGGCCGCTCCCTGCCCGGCTCTCCCTGGGGCAGAGGGGTCCCCCCGGGAACCTCTCGCCCTTCTAGGCTGGCGGGGAGAGCTCTGACCCTCACCTCTCTCTAGTGACCGTCATCTTGTGAGGCAGCGTCTAACGGGCCAGCTTTTACCCCTGCCTGAATTACTCATCTTTTGCCTTTCCCTCCCCACGCCTGCCCCGGCGGCCTGGCCGGGGGTGCCCGCTCCGCTCCGGCCGGTGCCTGCGCTCGGTTCTTCCTTACAAGGGCGCCTGCGGCCGAGCTGGGGGGAGGAGGAGGAGGAGGAAGGGGAGGGCGGCGGTCACCGTGGCGGAGGAGCCTTTCCCGGAGGGGGCGGCGGGCAGTTCAGAGTGCCGGCACGCACAGAACGCCGCAACCCCCGGGCGACCTGTCAGCCCCCCGGCTCCCCGCCTCGCCTCTCGCCAGAGTCAACACAGAGCTGCGATCCATTTGGGCGATTTAGTTAAAATAAATAAACCCGCGAAGATTCACTGGCGAGCGATGCATCATCGACCCGGAGGTTTATTAAGAGGCTCGTTACAGCCGCGGCTGCAGCCCCTGCTCCGTCGGAGGGGGAAGGCTGCGGCAGCCCGGGTCGCCCCCGATCCTCCACAGCAGCCCCCCGGCAGGGACCGGGCCCCATCACCGCACTGCCACCCTCTGCTCGCCCCCTGTCCCCGCCCGCCCGACGGCTGCCGAGAGCATTGGTACTCATTTCCCCGTGTATTTGAGGGAGGGAGAAGAGGGTCGGGAGACATTGTTGTCAGTGGCGATTGTTAACCCAAATAATAATAATAAAGAAAAATCGTTACAGCTGGGTGCTGGCTGAATATGGCAATTACTATTATTGCCAATCACGATTAGAAATAATTATCCTGAAAGCAGGGAGGGTTCTGCTGCCAAGGTGTTTTGAATAATCGCTTCAAAATGAACAGCCAAATATTAGGTTCCCACACAGGGACGATCGCAAACTTTCAGTTGCAGCGGTATATAAAGGAGATCTTACCACGGGTGAGCCCGTTTGCTTGTGAAGCTTCAATTTCTCACCTCTTGCAGGTCCAGTGCTGTTCTGTTCCCCTCCACCCTGCACGGTGGCCCTCCCAGAGTGCCCATCCTGCTCCCCTCCACCAAGCTCTCTGAACACACCCGGTGGCCAAACACCTTCCCGAGGCGGTGGTGCTCGAGTCCCTCCATCTTCAGTAAAAATGGAGCAGACTACGAGGGATGACATGGGTCCAGGCTGAAACTCTGCTCGCTGTATTTACTTTGTGCAATTCGATGCAGGCCCTCTCATTTCAGCTGTTTGAAACGATGTGTCACTAGGAAGAGGTCACAGGTGACTGGCAAGTTCAACCTACTTAGCTCAATTATCCAAGTTTCATTTCCAAATTGTGTTCAATTTGATCTTCCTGCTTCCCTCCAAATTATCTGAGAGAAAAAAAAATCAAATGAAAGCAGACAATTTAAGCCAAATCCTGTATACCATTATTTATATGCAAAACCATTTTTGTGATATATACTCCCCTTAATGACTATGGAATGCCAGATCTTTCCAAGCGAATTTACAAACCTAGCCATCAAATTATTTCAAAGGCAGGCCTATTAGGGACAAAAATAATTACGAACTTTCAGAAGCTTTGTAAAAACATAAGTTTCTGAATGTTGTCTCTTTAAATTTTTCTTAAATTTGTTTTTAATTTAAGCCTGGAGGCACAGTAGAGAGATATGCAGAGTCTAATAAGGAGTTTGGAAAATAATGTGCTGTAATCCAGTGCCGAGCTACTTCTCCATAAAATATGGATAAGGAATCAATTCATAAGCACAAATATCTACTAGGACGGAGTTTTAACAAAGATTTCACATGAGCACTCATATATGCATTATTAAGGAGATAACAAAAGTGCTTCAAATCTGAGCCCTGTAGAGTCACATCTGGAAATGGTCTTTTCTGTCTAATTTTCATTTTGTTCTCTCAAAAAAAAATGTTAGAAGACAAACTGGTCTGTCCCCGTGTATATTAATTGTTACCATCAGCTTTTAATCAGCAACATGTATAGTTAGATTTACAGAATCCATTCCAATGTTGCCCCTTAGGAGAACAGTAAAATGAAGATAGTGTCTTTATTCACTTACAGAATCTGATGTTAAAACCAAACCTACACACAAACAGCATATACACTGCTCTATGCATATAGACAGGCGTGTAGATACATAGACACAATACACTTACACATGGAAACGAGTCATGACCATGTGTTGGAAAGCAACAAAAAGTATCTGTGCATGTCACCACATCCTGAGTCAGACATCATCAGAGAAGAAGCAACCTAGGGAAAACTAGTTTATATTCAGACACAGCTAAGTTCTGAAAGCATTGGATCCATAGCAATATTTGCTGTATGATGCTTAAGCACAATTTTAAAGAAAGCTTTTCAGGCTTTTTAGTCAAGTAAAGCATTACCATGAAGGAAAGAAGGGTAAATAAACTCCCCTCAGGTTGAAAAGAGTTGATACAAGTTTGATTATCTTTTTTCCCTAATGTATAAGAGTATTTTTTAATAATGTATAATTAATGGAATTACATTCCTAGGACAAAGATAAAAGAAGTATCTTAGATCTGCTACCACTATTTATATTTTTTAAAATAAATATGATATTTTTCCTTTGAAAGGAAAGGCAAGAAAAGCATTTTCCAAACAGAAGCAGCAAAAACTATTTAGAAGAACAACCATAAGCAGTGTTTTTTTTAAATACTCTGGAGTTTTCTGAACAACTCTGATGTACTCACATTCTTATCACAACTATTTTCTTTTTACTATTGTAAGTGGATATTCAAGCTAAATTGATGCTTTATGTATATCCTGTCTCAATTTGTAATACTCTATTCTCTGTAAGGAGATAATTTGAAAAAAAATACAAAAAAGAAGAAGTGATACCACTGACAACAATTTACTTAAATTCACAAACCTTGAAATTGATGTATCTCCTATCAATCATAGTCAGAAACCACAGTAAAACACATCCAACATTTGTATATCAAAAGTGGGACTAAAAAAAACTCTGTTTTGTTCAATTTAAATGTCCTTCAACATGTTGTCATTTTATACACTGATATTACTGGGGGATTTTTACTATGGGTTGGCTTTTTTCTGTCAAACATGCAAGACAGTAACTTTGTAAAATTAAAGTGCATGCCATTATACTGCACAGATGTTTGTTCTCACTCAGTTACTGACAATGAAATACTTATTAAATAATAATAAGGTGATATTGACTTCTCTATTCTGTCGATATGAAGATCTGTTGATCTGTGAGGTTAATGTTAATGAGGCAGAGTGAGGTAAACATTTCATCAGCAGGGCAAATAAATTCCAATGCTAGCATAAAAAATACCCCCCCCCCCAACTTTGCACATTATCAGAAGGTAATCCTTTTTTATATTGGTATATGAGCACAAATTCAACCTATCAGCATGTGCCAGCTACTGCTGAAGTAAATCCCTGATATTACTTTCAGGAAACATATTCCAGAAATGTCTATCATAAGTATTTAGAACTAAGCTCAACTGATGCCAAGCACTTAGGGTCTTTAGTCATTCTGCATCTTCTGTTGCAAATGGCACATTTCCTTTAAGTATTACTGTGAGACTCCATGTGTAACCTCAATAAAGAGATTTCTGTTTGAGTCAGAGAAATGAGAGAAATGGGGGGTTATTTTGTTTGTTTAGTGGTGTTTTTTTTNNNNTTTTATTTTTTTTTTTTTTATTTTTTTTTTATAGGGTGAGCTCTCTCTGTCAAAATATTATTTTTATTTGTTGTTTCATCAAAACATCACTGGAAGTTCCCTCTCTTTACCCTCTGCCATAGAACACAATATTATACACATTTTGAACAATACAAAGAGCCATTTAACTTGATGAGTCTGGCAGAAGAAGCTACTTTCTTATTCATTATTATCTTTAGATTTTCCTTCATTCTGTTTAAGGGAAGCTTAGAGCTGCTCTTTATAGAAGAATTTTTCATCAGTCAGGTAGGTCTCATACCTTGACAGCATTATTTCAGCATGTTATTTTTAATGTATGGTACTTAAACATGTACAGAGAATCCATGTAACTTGCTTCTGGGCTTTTGGATAGAAAGTAAAATGATGTGACCTAATATGTAAGAAAATAAGAGGCCATATATTTTTCAATACTAGTGCCAAAAGAAGCACTTGTCAATTTTCCCCTTTTGGTTATTAATCAGGGCCTCAGTCCTGCCCTTCAATTTGCAGAAGTAAAACACAGGTGTGAAGCAACTCTGTCTGTCTCTTTGCCAGAGAAGACAACTCTGCCTTGTCAAGTGTGGCTGTTGACAGGGCAAGAGCTCAGTCACACAGAGCTTGCTGTAAGGCAGCAACATAAAACATTACTTTGTCTGCTCTTACCAGAGACCACAGCCTGGTTTCTGGGGCAGAAGAGCCATTTTCACAGCCTCCTCCCTCTTGCCTGTCTGTAGCACAACTGCTGTGCCTCAGCAGGGAAAGCTGGACCAGGACTTGGCACCTTCTCTGCATTATGGTGACATCTCATCGGTAGGACAGTGGAGGGAAAACCACATTCTTGCTATTTGTGCTGCTTCTCTTCTGAAGGTGCGAGGCTGGCCATCTGCTGCTCCTTTCAGGGATCACTTAGGGGTCTAATACCTTTTATTTTCTTGTTTGTAAAATGTGGTGACTTATGTCCAAGAAAGGTAGCAAAAACATTTCTTTCTTGACCTCATGCTTTCTTGTTCTTCTGCATGCTCAGCAGAACTCTGCTGCTGGGTTTTTTTCACCTCATGAATGCTGTTTGAAGACTCCATTCTCTGCAACTTCCTGCATTCACCCAAATCTCTGTTAAAGGCAGTGGGATTTTGTGTACTTGTGTTTTGCCACACTGTCTGCTTTTGTCTGCTTTTTAGATCTTTTTATCCTTGTATATCTTCAGGAACTTTCTCCTACAATTATCTGAAGTATTTCCCAGTATCTGTGTAGTGATAGTCAGATGGCAGAGCATCTGGGAGCAGTGTTTTGGTTCATGGGTACCTTGTTTTCTACCATGTGGTTGGATGGTCTTAAAAAATATTCCTTCTAGCACACATGTCAAGTAATTCTGGTAATAAAATCACTAGAATAAAAAACTTTTCAAGCTTTAATTCACACTGAGATTTTCTGAAAGTTTGCTTACATTAAAAAAACCCAAACATTTAGGCAATTTAGAGGCACAGTTTTTGGTAACCTCAGGACTCTGGGTAAGGGTTCCACATGTACAATACAAGAACCAGACTATGGCCTTGTGCTGGAGAATATCTTTGTATGTATTTATCTGAAACAACCTTGGTTTTGTGGATCTTGTGTATGCAAAAGGATTCAGCAAATAAGTTTAATGCTTTTAGTAATAACTATATTTGAGACATATTATGTTATAACACTATTTCAGTGCATGACTTTGCAAGGGCAAGATATATTCTCTGTAAAATTCTCCCTAATATTTCAAGCTCGTTCTTCTCTGTGGTTTCCAGGCTGGAGATTCTGTACTTGTGTTTCTTACATGGCAATAAGGATATTGAAGGAACAACTATTCTGCTAGTGAATTAAGCTGAGTAAGAGAAGAAATCCATAATGACTGGGGGCTCCCATCTCTAGTCATGTGCTTCACAGCACAGATTGCAAGAGAAGGAATAGGCAGCAAACTGTGTAAAATGAGCACAGGTAATTCCAATGCTGTGAAAACACTCCTGCCTTGAGAGCACTAGCAATGAAAAGGTTACAAGAAAAGGGTAATAAAAATATCAAAAGAAACCAAATAGAGATAGGTTTCTTTGCAAGTAGAGAAGCCACTTTCTAAGATGGTGGCCTTATATACAAGTACATTTGTCTTCCAGACCCACTGCTGTTGATTACAATTCTGATGCCACTGGAGGGGTTACAGTTTTGTTGAGTTTCTGGATCTCAATTGCACTGTCAAGGGGTCATTCTTTCTGGTAATAAGGTAGCAAGTGACCCCTGGGAGAGAAGGAAAACAATTGACTCTTGAAAGCAGAAACATATACTGAAGTCTAGAGTAGATTTCTGGCAATGGCCCAGGTCTTTTCTCATAGCATTTGTCATTGTAGCAATGAAAAAATTGTGGGAGCTCTACAGGCAGCCAAAAAAGGAAAACAGAGCACAACAACAAAACAGCTAGATGTAATTTATTTTGGAATTGTATTTTAGAGCAGGTTGTTTTTTGTTTGTCACAATGTTGGTTCACTTGTTAAGATGTGGATCCCATTAGATAGAAATCTGTTGCTTATTTTAAAGCAAATGATTATCAAATGACGATACTTCAAAACATTTTTTGCTTTAATTTGAAGTGAAGTCATTTGAGTTTGAAACATATGCCTTTGCTAAATGCAGAATATTTTGTTGTCAAAACTAGACAACTTCATTTTGTGTCCACTGCTTGTAACCGTTGGTGATCCTGGATGTCACTGACAGTGTTAGTCTTGACAATAAGTCTTTACAGAGGCTGCTTTATTTATTTTTTTTTAATTATTACTATTGTTACTGTTATTATTGTTATTGTTGTTATTGTTATTATCAAGTTGAATGGCCTTACCCTATAATTATAGTTAAACAGAAAGTGCAATATTGCATTTGATTGGCTCTCAAAGTATTATTCTACTTTGTATAACTGGATAAAGCTCACTTCTAAGAAATAATTTAAGCTGAGGTCTGCATGCGAAGGTTTTCCACATCTTTCTGAAAACTGGCTTCACTATTTCACAGACAATGCTACCATGTTTTTTCCTTTGTTGTAGTAGAAGTATACAAAAACTGCATGCACACATGAAGTGCATGTATCCCCACACAAACACAACTGATACATATGATTTATATTATACTTGTAAGATTTTAATGTGGATCTCAAATTTACTACCAGCCCCAGCACTGCAGCTGATACACACAGATTCATCTCATCATTTAACTGAAGTACCTAAGGTGAGACTGTAGAAGCTTCAGTCTCCCTCTGTTGTCACTGCAGAAAGGCAGGCACACCCAGAGACACCACTCTTAAGGTACTTGCCTTCCTTCGTTGGCTGTAGAGCAAATCTAGAGCAAATCTAGAGCAAAACTACTCAGAATTTCAAACAAATGACTGGAATTGATTGCAAGGAATCAGTGCTGACACATGCAAAGGGACATGTCTTCTACTGTCATCTGTATATTCTGGGCCAAAAAAGATCTATCAATTTAGAATCTAAAATACTTCATATAGATAATCATGTGAAGACTTAAACAGAAAGAAACTGAACAAAGCTTGGTATTGATATTTTTTAATTTTGGTTGTCTAAAAGTCAGACATACAGTCTGTACTAGTCACCTTCTTTTACTCTGCAGTCCACTTATTTAACTAAATTTTCCTAGAATTAGATGAAATATGCTGAGGAGGAGGATCCTGAGACAAATGTATGGTAAGTGAGATATGATGGTAAGAGTGCATTAATTACAGAACAAATTTAGATGCCTAAATTAGAAGAGACGACCTTTGGATTAGGATTTTAGGTGCTTAGGGATACCTTTTAGAAAGCTAAAGCAAAGAAAAATGAAATGAAATTTTTGCTAAGGGATTTGTGTCACAACATGCAGAGAAGGAGGTATTTATGTATCTAGAGTAAAAAAACCAGTTGTATTATTGTCTGGTAAAATCCTGACAACCCCCTGCCTTGTCGCATTAGGAAAAATGGGAAGAACAAAGAACATCTTGAAGAAGGCCTAATCTCACACCACACAGAGTACTGTGCAACAGACTGGAAGAGAGAAAGGTGTTACTCCTTGAGCAGGATGAGAGAGGCTGGCTGTAAAAATGACTTTTTCTCATGACCCAATCTGAGCATAGGAAAATTAGTAATAGATAGTTTCACCTTAACTTCTCTATTTCTCCCTCCTCGTGTTCCCTGTCAGGAAATAGCAATAGGTTTGTGTGTATATATTTCAATATCTGTGAGAGAGTCAGATTTATCTTGTTTATCTCTTTCTCAGCACAGCTCGTGGAAAATAATTTTCATACAACTATGTTGTCTCATTCCATCACAGAAAAAGAAATTTAAAAAAGGTCTAGTGTGATTAAAATGACAATCCACATTAATTCTGAAGACCCTTCCTCTACTATTTTTTTAGCTAAGATTAATTGTCATGTTTGATGTTATAATTCTCGTAAGGGTGAACTTCTGTCCCAAGCAAATTATTTTAACTGGAATTTGTACATATTTATAATTACATTTATAATTTAGGATCCTAGAATGCACTATTTGCTTAAAGAATAGGAATGTTACTTTCAGGTCTTTTAATTTAGAGCATCTGTTGTTGAAGGAGCTGCAAGTTTATTTACTCATGAAATAAAATTCTCAACAGGTAATATTAAAGACAGTACCTTGCTGTCCAGAACAACAGTAACAGAAAGCAAAAATCAAATGCTAATGCTAACCATAAGATAAACTAACTGGTGATGTGCCTTATTGTGTGCTGAATCTCTGTCAGCTTGTCAAGAGGAATTAGTTCTCAGGCAAGGTATTTATAGCAACATAAGACTGGAAGGCATCATCAGGGTCACAAAATCATTGTAATAGAAGAGAATTTGTTAAATAACATTCCCTCATGATCCTATGAAAATTTTCCCCTTAGCTTCTCTGAAACTCCCTGCTGGTCCATTTTTACTGTGAAGCTGGCATTCAGCTTTTCCTGACCACAGGATAAAGATTTACTGGTCAGACACTGAAGCAATTTAATACCTCTAGGTGCATTGGCTCACCCTGACCTACATCCTGGTTCTAGTGTGTAGCTGTCAGAGCAAAGAAGGGTGAATACTCATTGCTGCTTTGTGAAAATCAAGAAATGCACCAGAAAGAATAAAAATTCTTCCTGGATATTGTAGCTAATCAAGAAATGCCTTGAGTAGGATAAATAAAGTATAACTACAACACAGATACACATTCAATGGACATAGTTTAGGAACTGAGAGTAAGGGCTGCTGTTCTGTCCTTATCTCTTAAAATGAGGCTTTCAAGATTTTGAAGCAGCTGGTGTCCAGATAATTTTGAGATTTGCAGGCAGAATTGCACACAGAAGTGAGGAGAAATCTGTGGCAAAGGCCCGAGCAACTGAAGTCTGTGGTGATTCATCCCCCCACAAGGTAGACAGCTGTTTTCAGCAGGATCTGCAGCTTTTGGGTGGACTTACTGGACCAGTATCTTTCCTCCTGCAAAGCTATTAAAGTGAGGGGAATTACATATGGGATGAACTTGGCTCTTTAGGTGTGGGAAAAACCATTTCCAGTACTGACATATGGATATTAGCACTTCTTTATGCAGGGCTTGCAGACAGGCTTTAGGAATGTTTACAAGGTGGGAAGGACAACGAAAAAACATGTAAAATCATTTCATCCTGATTCATCTTTGGAAGGAACTGTGTATGTGGATCCAGCTGGCTGTGTCTGTCAGAACCTTTTTCCCAAATCTCAACCTCATGGCCCTCTAACACCGAGGAATTTGGGCTCTGTCCAAGAGAGGTCTGGGAAGAACATATATATTCCCTCCTCACTCCCACAGGCTTCTTATTCTTGGGGACTAAGGATCACACTGCTGAAAAGTGCATGTGAACCAAGCAAAAATTTCTGAAGAGTTGTTATGAAATAGGACTGAGCCAAATCCTCCTGTCATTCATATATACTGTGGGCATTGCTCTGAGTCTCAGAGCCAGAGCACTCAGTCCTATCCTGGCAATCAAAGGATGGAAACTGTACCCCACCTGCACAAGACCAAGCCATTTGCTCTTATCAGCCCCTGTGTCTGTATCCAGAGTGATAATACATCTCCTGAGTCCATTTAAATTAAAATAGTAAACTGAACCAAGCACTGTATTTTATAGCCAGCGGGCTAGCTGCATTTCAAGGCTGCAGAATCTGAAGTGCAAGTGGAGTTACACTTGCTGGCCAAACTAATACCTTTCTTTCATGGATGTCACAGCATCAACAATCCATCCACTGGACAATGACCACTAGAGGAGATGACCACACCACGATCCTGCTCCCTGGGTACACCTCGTTTAACACTATTTGCTTTCTCCATCATGTGGTTTCTGCGTTCCAGAAGGCTGCTGTAGTGGCAAGAGGGTGTTATCTAAACTTATTTTACATTGCCTACCTTTGTAAGTGGGGGCCTTCAGCCATTTCTGTAATACAATATCATATATCCAGGAATAGGTTGTGGGAAGTTCTTAACTATTAATGATACAAGGGCACAGTGTCAGGTCTCAGTTAAAACTGAGTTTAGCTTTGACAAAGATGTGCAAACCATTTCACTTCATGTCACAGCAGAAGTTGGCCAGACACTCTCAAAATTTTGTCCCAATTAGTCTCAGTGTATGAAGCATAGAAAACATTTGGATATATGGGAACAATTGCAAACTGCTGTTCACTTCAGCATTCATATCTTTCTGCTGCTGCTTGATTTAATGATCTGCTAATGCATCTTCAGATACATGTTTGGAAGAGACAGGTAACTGCTTGGCTTGAATCTTGAAAATCAAATATCAAGATGAAGCCAGCATGAAAGTGCTTAATTTAATTGTCTGTATGCTAAATGTATTGCAGAAAAGGGGTAACAGGGTATTTCTGAAACACCACCAAGGAGCTGTTGATCTGAGTGATCATCTGTGAATTGGGATTCAGAGGTATTATGTCTCATTTGGCCATTGACACCTGAATAAACTTGGCTACATCATTAGCCTATTTTTACACAAATGACACTATCATTTAATGACACTAATCATTACAGTCTTTACATGGTTCCTTCCTGAAAATTCATTAATGTTCAATGAGACAGTAAAAAAAAAGTATAAGATATGTGAAAACTGGATACTGATTCTGAAGGAAACTTTAAAAAACATTAAACTCCTGAATTTGAAACACTATTTTGATTCTGAAAATAACCCCAATGCCATCTCAGGTAAGAGCAGACCTCAGGTTTATTTGCATTTATATACAGGAACCTACATAAAGATAAGGGCATAGGAAGTAACAGCTGCAAGTATGATTATTCTAACCACCCCTGTTAAAAGTGAGAGAGATGAGAAAAGATAGAATGGTGTTTGACAGTGCAAAAATGCTAACTCATTATTTTTATTTCCTTCCAAAAGAACTCACCAGTGTAAAACTTCCCCACTGTAATTCAGCCAAGGTCACTGAGACCCTTGGTGATGTGCTGAGCAGGACCAACTTGTACAAGTCAACAATGTTTGAGGCAGAATTACTTTATGTGTAAAATATGTAAAAAAATGAATGTAAGTTACAGCTTTGGGAAGTGCCTGTGGACCACAGCAATAAATGAAAAATTCTTCATTGCCTTTAAGCTGGTAGGACATGGAGCTTATTCAGATAATTCCTTTTTTATTTTCTTTGTCTCTGCTTCCCTATGCTCCTTATACTCTTTCCCACTTCTGTCTTGGTGTAGTTCTCTTCCTGAAAACAACGGCTTTTGGAAGAACTAAAAATTCTGAGGATCAACTTCATTTATCTAATTTTAATTAAGAATAAGCAAACCCTTGAGATGCATACAGTGTAAGTAGCAGCAAAAATGTAACACACACTTTACACTAAAAGCAACAGAGGCTGGAACCCAGAAGAGAAACACATCTTGCAGATGGCAACAATGGTGCATTAGAATTTCCTTCTGAGCATATTTACACATTTTCATAACCTTTTGTTCTATCTTCATAGTCTCAAATCCTATGGCTCCTTTTCTCAGAGATATTTGATATCTACTTTCAAGCAGCATGTAGGGACTATGGAATTTTGTCCAGCTTGATATGAAGAACCTGTATGGCAACTCTTCTTTCCTATTGTTGCTTTTTTTACCTCCAGATGTTCAACTGCCTGTGAGAGTACTCAAGGAAATATAGTTATGCTATATTCTGATACTGAATCAGTTTAATTGAAAAAATATCATGTGATGTGTACAGTAAGGGAATTTAAAATTAACTCCCT